>OZ034968.1:72163926-72318926 GCA_964030785.1 Siderastrea siderea | reverse complement strand
AATGGTTAAATTTTCTAACTCACCAATAGTCTTGGCGGTCTTAGATTCCTTTAAGGCTGAGACGATCTCCTTGCCATCTCTGGGCACGTGAAGAGATTTCAGCCGGCATCTCAGAATGTTTGCAGCACGGTAGATCCTCACATAAGCGTAGCTTATAAGCAAAGTGGGAATGAAAACGACAATGGAAACAAAAAAAATCAGGTACTCGGCGCTCATCGTGTCCGCAAACCGGCAAATCTTGTGTTGATAGCTTCGCTCTTGTGCTGTGGTTTTCTTCAGGGCGAGAAATGGTAAAAACGACACCAGAGTCGCCACGACCCAAATTGAAATTATTCCGTAAAAAAGTCGCCGTGAAGTAAATTTACTTTGGTAGATCAGCGGTTGGACGACTGCGAAATAACGTTCAGTTGTGACAATAAGAAGATTCAGCACCGAAGCGGACAAACTAAGTAAAGTGAGACTCAGAGAACATTGGCACCAGTATATGTCTCGTGACCAGTCAAAAGCTTGTACTTCTACAATTCTCAGAGGCAAAACAATTATACCCACAAATAAATCCGCCACGGCTAGAGAAAGCAGAGGAAAATTAGTCGCTTTTCGGAGGGCTCGGGTCGATTTAACCACCAGTATAACTAAAGTGTTACTTGAAGTAATTAGTAAACTTAGAGCAACGTATAGAAATGTTATTAATGGCACCATCGTTTCACCCCTTTTCGCGTCCAAAAATTTGTCTCAAAACAGATATTGTACATCCTTCATTAGCGAGTTGTGGTAAAGGTGTCGTCGGTAAAACAATGAACACAAATATTGAAAAGCTAACTTCTTCAAGCCTTTTTTTGGCTAAATAAAGAACGGGATCCTCAAATTTGATTGGTTAACTGCTGCAGATATGCATATATAAGGCATTTAAGGTGCGAAAAGGTCCTTCTTTTAATTTCTGAACTTAAGGGCGCGAATGACGCATGAGTTCATTAGAATTCATCAAAGGCTCTTCAGTTAAGTGTCTGGTTTCTACAACAATAATCGCACATGTTTTACATTGTGTGGCTCGAATATCACGCTTGTGTGTTTCAGTTGAAGAATTTTTAAATCAAAAAAAATAAAATGGAGTACTGGCTTGGATGCTTCTGTCGAAATTCGTTTTTTCATGAATCTTGTTTTAATATATCTAATGCGATAGCCCGCCTTCAATTCACCTGCTTTGGGACATTGTGTCCTAGAGCTATAAATCTGGAAACGCTTGCTCTATTCGATCCAAATGTTTTGGAAGGAAGTGGAAACATATGAAAGTGGTCAAATGAACGGTTCTTTCCTGCAAGACAGACTCACCATAGATATTAATTTGTTCTTTGCTTTATCAATTAAAGATTCGTTTTTCCTTTTTTGTTCTTTTGTTCTTTTTTCGCTTAGCCGAGCGAAAAAAAGTTATCCTTTCCAAAATTTCACCGACAATTTAACTAGCTTCTAGCTTTCTAGCTTTCTTTCATCAGTTGGCTTCACAGCTTAGTTGTATTTATGAAGGACAAACGATTTTTCAGTTGCAACGCATTATTCTTCTTTGGACTACTGAGCGGTTTAAAACAAAAGCTGCTGGATTTTAATTTCCAAAATTACCATAATAAAAAAATCACAGCTTTGAGCAATCGTGCTCATTCGATGAGCCTTCGAAAGCCGCCACTGCAAATCACCAATTTGCCTCCAAAAATTCAGCGCGGAGTATAGAATTTCCAGAACTGACTGAACTATTGTGGGTGTATTTTAGACTGTGTCACAACATGAGGAATTTTCTAAGATAGTCTTTCTAACAGAATATTGGTGGTTTCATGCAAACTCTAAGAAAGACAATTTTCAGCTCCTACAAGAGCACATAACTTTCAAGTTCGGCTTCTGTAGTGTCATAGAAGAGGTTTCAGATAATCAAGGAGTAGTAAAATCAATAAGAGTTGCGTTCTTTTCGAGGAGAAAAAGTGGACAAAAAATCGCATAGCTGAAAAGAGCAATCTATCAAATAAAAATCACTCTTGTTGCTCTTCGTCCATTCCCCGAATCCTCCGTTGAGTTTAATTTCAACGAAATCGGCTTCCAGTCGTCATATATATAAATCCAACAGAACTTTGTCTTTGTAAATTTATTCATGAGCAGGTTTCACCAGCGACCTTAAGAGCGGATGTCTGTAAATGTCAACAGAAGTGCAATAGCGAAAAAAAAAACAAACCAAAACAAAACAAAATTATTACAAAAAACTCACAAGATACCCTAAAGTAAACTGTCACCAGACACTTGTGTTTTATGTTACTGAGGGAACTTTTAAAAGCACAGACTTTCTTCAGCCACCTACGGAAACTGGATGTTTGACTTTTTCCTTTTGACGCATTTTGAAGCCGTCACATCCAAAACGGCAAGCCACCAGATATCAAAACAAGGGTTTTCTAGCCTTTGATAAGGAACAGAAACAGGCCAATGAAGGGAACAATCAACCTCCGGTTGACGTCTGTAAACCTATTTTGAGATCTTTGGTGCATGTATGGAATGCCGTATGCCCATCCCACCCATCTTGATTTTATCAGAACCAGCACACGCTTTATTACTTTTTATTTTCCTGATCTGCTATCGTTGTCGAAGAGGTTATAAAAGATTTTAGCTGAAAACTCAGTTGTCACCTAAAGTCTGTCAAGGTCAAGCACTCTTCTAAACTTGAAAATAAATCGGAACTTTCCTCATTCCGAATTTGCTTCTTAACACACGGAGAAGTAGCTGTGGGTGCTACATTTATGTACATTACTCGTACCTTACATTGGGCTTTTTAGAAATTGAAGAAAATCCAGGAGATCAGTCGGGAGCAACATCTTTGGCGGTTTCAAGATAGTTTGCGTGACCTGGCTCAATTTGTTCATTCAGTTTTTTTCTAACTAGCTCCTGAGTAAAGTCTTATTTCTGTTGAAGACTCAGTTATGAAAATTTTTATTTCCAGGATAAAAGGAATTTAAATATAGCGATAACAAAATCTCGCTCAGAAGATACGAGCTCGCAATGTAACGAAAGTTAATCCCAATGTTTAAACCGACGAAAATGTTGCTCCCGTTTGATCTCCTGGATTTTCTTCAATTTCTAGACCACTCCAACATACAAATAATACAGCACCCATAGCTATTAATCTTTGTATTGGAAAGCAATTATGTCAGGGCAAAACGTTCCGATTGGGTTTCAAGTTGAAAAGAATACAGGTGGAGAAACAGGTGCGACCATGGTTTGCGCAAATTGTATCCAAATATGAGTTTGAACGAGTGCGTTTGTCATAATCATAACTATATCTTAAAATTTCGATGTTCTTTTAGGTACAATGGGGGCAGAGCGTAAAGTAGTCACCCTCGCTAGGCTCAATAATGCCTTGGACAGATTTGCTGATTTTCAAATTGCCATAATGAATGTTTTGTTGTAATATTTCGCTTATTAGTATCTACACTGCTCTGTAGATATTTTAAGCCAGCCTTGAGGATTGAACTTGCCTATGTAATTGTTAAACCAGTCAGCCATTTGTCACGGAAACCAGATGTTAGAAGGCCTTCAAGAGCTGGGCTGGATAGGTTCAACCGCAGTGTTTCTTTGCTCCAATGCACTGTTCTGTACAGCGCCGCAAATGATCCCAAGACTGCAAATGATCCCAAGACCGCAAATGATCCCCAAATTGGACCGCGAATGATCCCCGACCGCAAATGATCCCCAGACTGGACTGTAAATGATCCCAGTAACAAAACGTGGAATGGCATCGGAGTTTTAATAATCGTAAATTGAAAAATACTGACAGTAAAAGAAAAGAAAAAATCGAAAAAAATTCCTTATTTCTCAGTGAGATAGAGCATGCCGCAGTGACATGAAAGGCAAAAATTATTATATTAAAAACTATATCATTTATACAGAATCATACCCGTGGCACTAAAATTTTTGCGGGAGTTAAATTTCGCGGATTGGCGACTGATTTTTTTCTGTTTTGCGGGAACTAATTTTTGCGATTGAAGAAAAAAACTGGTTTTTCTTGCTGGGAATTAATTTTTGCGGTTTTCTGGAAGTCGCATTCAAATAGAACATTTTCGTTTTTTATTTGAGTACATGCAAAAGAAAGGCGGAAACATGCGAATGCAAAACAGATTAATCAGTGTCACTCTATAACAACGACAACAACTAGAGTATCAGTATCCACCGAGTTATCTATAGCATTTTCTCCTTCAAACCAGTATTTCTGTATATAATTTCTACAGTGGAGAAAGTTTTTGCGGAAAACAAATTTGCGGTAATTTTATTTTGAGAGATCTTTTTTTTCTTTCTTTATTTTATTTTATTTTTTTGCGGTTCGCTAAAAAACCGCAAAAATTAGAACCCCCAAAATTTATTGCCAAACGGTATATGCACTGTACTTCATGGGTGGCCCACAGAGTCCGAGACAGTCAGACTGAGAAGCCATAGGTTTCCAGGGCGCAATAATTGACATCTACTTTTGAATTCAAAGGTAACTAGGCCATGTGAGCAAAGCCGTGTCCCGTTTTCCAGGTTTTCGTTTGCATTCGCTTGTGAAAATGGCCAAACCAGTCTTTCGTTCAATTACTCTCATGATTTTCCTGGTTTTGTTTGTTGGCATTGATACACAGTGGAGGTGACAGAAAAACCCAGCTAGGTTTAGATCTTGCAGTGTGTTAACAGTATACTGATTGCTTTCCACATCGCACATGGTACAAGTAGCGTTTCATTTCAACACGTTCCTTTAAGAGAAAATTCAGAGGAAAAGGAAATATTAAAAGAAAATTTAAAGGAAATATTAAACTGTACTTTCACCTCCTTGATCTTCGACGACTGTCGATTTTGGTTTATTTATTTAATTGAAATAATGCCATATACCAGAACTAGAATATGAGACATTGTGTTGCCGTACTAGAAACTGCTTCGATTTGTTATTGCGTAAAACATAAACGAAACTTTCAACAAATAAAAAGGGAGATTTGTGTTCTGTTACTGAGACTGAGCTACATGCATCGTAACCTCGCAGGGCTCGGGTCGATTTAACTGCCACTATAACAAAAAGGTTACTTGAAGTAATTAGTAAACTTAGGGTAACGTATAGAAATGTTATTAATGGCACCATCGTTTCATCCCTCTTCGCGTCCAAAAAATTGTCTCAAAGCCTGATGTATCAATGAGTAGAGCTCTCATTTTATGGTGTCACACTAAATGAGCGAGACGTTTAAAGGTGCCGTTGCAATAACAACTAAGTCAAATATTGATGAACTAGTTTCTTCAAGCCTTTTTGTGGCTAAATTAAGAAGGTGATCCTCAGATTTTGATTGGTTAGCTGTTTACAGATTTGCATATATAAAGCATTAAAGGTGCGAAAAGATCCTTCTTTTAATCTCAGGTCTAAATTTTGGTTTGTTTTATTTGATGCGTTATTTGATACATATTGTCCCGAAATTGAGATCATTGATCGAAAAGCGTTTCAGCCTTGAAAACTTACCTTAATTTTGCTATACTTTTGTTATATTTCAACTGACTCTTTTATGATACCTTAATGCGGGCTTCTTTAGGTGTTTCATTTAAGCTTCTCCTCAGTTTTCGATCCCTCGCTGCTTAATTACGCTTATAGTCTTGTTTCCATGGCTCACTCATTTGTTTAACTCTGCTTTGAAAGTATCACGTACGTACGTTTTTCGCACAGATAAATTAAGACTGCATTGCGTAAGGTTCGAAAAGATCGCGCCTCTTATTTTTCTTTGTGAATGCGCGTACAGGCTTAAAACTGGCGGAATGGCTATGTGCACAACTTTTGACTGAAATAACGCTACGAAGCCGATAAACAGACAAGAATTTTTAATCAATGTATCACAAGCGGTTAGTCGTTATACTTTACGTTCATGAATATAAAAAGAAACAAAATTAAAGATGAAATTCGCACAACCTTCGCAAAAATCAATTAACGTAACCTTCCCTGTTACCAGCACGTAAGTTTTAATGAGTACGTACAAAATCCCCAAATTTTTGTTTTGGAAAATCTTGTAAAACAGGCAGTACCGCCAGAAAGCATTGCTGGAAACTTAAAGCTTTTGTTTGCATTGAATGCTGACTCTTCGCTTTCGCCTAAAGAGTTAGAAGCACCTTACATGACTCTATGTTAACCTGTTCTTGCCAGGTGTTATTTCATATGCTAATTTACTAGCTAAATGTCAAACTAGGGTCTGACTAGGACCATTGTGAATCTGCCCTTGCCTTCAGCACAATTTCACGTTTCATGGATGGACACACCATGTTTACTGACTCAGATATCAGCAACATCTAGAACCTCTAATTTCAATGGTCGTGGTCAGTCATGTAGCTCTATTGTTCTCTCAGCCAACCCTGTGACGCGTTCTAGAAAGCTGCACGTTGCCCTTGAAAATTTATTCCGTTGAATGTTGCAATCATTAGAACTGGACTGGAATACACAACTTTATCTGGCACCTTTTGACAGTCCTGAAGAAATGATGCGGGCGACATTTGTTTGTCGTGAGATGAATTTCTATTGCACAAGGAATGAGTTTCTGATTGCAATATGCGTGTCAAAAAATGACGTCAGCAAAAATGCCGCCTCATTAGCCAATCAGGGCATTTCACGGGTATTTGATGGCAGTTATCACTGACAGCAGCTTGCAATTGACTTCACATGGATACACCTTCAATTGTTACTTTTCAAGTTCAGCTTCGTGGTACGTGCCGTCCAAAAGAGTGGATGTTTTGAGCCGTCAATAACTGCGAGGATCTTCTTTACATTTATTTCTTCATTCCGCAGTTCAAATATATAAATTTCATATATTCATAATTTCATCTTCATCTTTCCCGGGTATATTTCGAACCAATTTAATGACCAGCTCCCAGTTGGCTTGATAGCTCAATTGGTTAGAGCGCTGCACCGGTATCGCAGAGGTCAGGGTTCGAATCCCGACAAGCCTGATTTTTTCAGGCTTTCTTTTCGCAACTGCATAAGTTGGGTTAATAACTGCGAGGATCTTCTTTACATTTATTACTTAAGAGATATTGCTATTTGGAAATAAAGGTTTATGTTGTCTTCTTAATTGTTTTAGCGTGCAAGTCTAATAACATGATTATGAGCCATGTATTTCTCGCCACCGCCTGTTCTTCCCTTTGTAAATTCGTTTTATGCGTCAGTAAATAAAAGAGTGACTGAAATTAAAATCTAGATCAAGTTTGTTAAGTGATCTTCAGTAGGTTAATACAGGATTGGTGCTGAAATAAAATTCGTTTATTTCAGACTGAAATAGGGTGGGGGTATAATATTGAGCTTTGCGAAGCTTCCCCTCAACACACACACGCAGGTAAATCATTTATTTTATGGTGTACGATGGCTGTTTTTATTGCTTTTGTTATTTGATCAGTGCCGATCTGCCGATCGCCCCTCACAGAAGCGGTTCAACAAACAAAGTGATTAATTTTCGTCTTGTTATTGTCTTGGATTAAGCCGAAATATTTCTTGTATTCATTTAACGATTTGTCGGATACTTATGACAAACGTTTGCAGGATAAGGGCCTTTCATTTATACTTCATGCTAAATCAATGTTGAAAGCAACTAAGGTTATTGCTTGCAGATCACTCCTAAGGTCAAAGACATAATCTAGACGGAGATAAAAGACCTCTCAGAAAACTTAGAGCGACCTACTGGGCTTGCAAGGTAGGGACTCAGCTCGATTAATCTCATTTAGTAGCCTGACAAAGAATAAGAGAGTTCAGTACTTAATTATCCTCAACGTATACCGAGGATATTTTAAGGATTATTTCAGTGCTAATTCAGAGAATTCCCGGTAATTTTGTGCCAATTAACACGAAGGAATCCCGGGATTTCTTGGGAAATATTCTTGGGAATTCTTGGGATTTCCCGGGATTTCCTTGAACAATTTCGCACGGGAATAGAGCTACATGACTGACCACGACCATTGAAATTAGAGGTTCTAGATGTTGCTGATATCTGAGTCAGTAAACATGGTGTGTCCATCCATGAAACGTGAATTTGTGCTGAAGGCAAGGGCAGATTCATAATGGTCCTAGTCAGACCCTAGTTTGACATTTAGCTAGTAAATTAGCATACGAAATAACACCTGGCAAGAACAGGTTAACATAGAGTCATGTAAGGTGCTTCTAACTCTTTAGGCGAAAGCGAAGAGTCAGCATTCAATGCAAACAAAAGCTTTAAGTTTCCAGCAATGCTTTCTGGCGGTACTGCCTGTTTTACAAGATTTTCCAAAACAAAAATTTGGGGATTTTGTACGTACTCATTAAAACTTACGTGCTGGTAACAGGGAAGGTTACGTTAATTGATTTTTGCGAAGGTTGTGCGAATTTCATCTTTAATTTTGTTTCTTTTTATATTCATGAACGTAAAGTATAACGACTAACCGCTTGTGATACATTGATTAAAAATTCTTGTCTGTTTATCGGCTTCGTAGCGTTATTTCAGTCAAAAGTTGTGCACATTCCATTCCGCCAGTTTTAAGCCTGTACGCGCATTCACAAAGAAAAATAAGAGGCGCGATCTTTTCGAACCTTACGCAATGCAGTCTTAATTTATCTGTGCGAAAAACGTACGTACGTGATACTTTCAAAGCAGAGTTAAACAAATGAGTGAGCCATGGAAACAAGACTATAAGCGTAATTAAGCAGCGAGGGATCGAAAACTGAGGAGAAGCTTAAATGAAACACCTAAAGAAGCCCGCATTAAGGTATCATAAAAGAGTCAGTTGAAATATAACAAAAGTATAGCAAAATTAAGGTAAGTTTTCAAGGTTGAAACGCTTTTCGATCAATGATCTCAATTTCGGGACAATATGTATCAAATAACGCATCAAATAAAACAAACCAAAATTTAGACCTGAGATTAAAAGAAGGATCTTTTCGCACCTTTAATGCTTTATATATGCAAATCTGTAAACAGCTAACCAATCAAAATCTGAGGATCACCTTCTTAATTTAGCCACAAAAAGGCTTGAAGAAACTAGTTCATCAATATTTGACTTAGTTGTTATTGCAACGGCACCTTTAAACGTCTCGCTCATTTAGTGTGACACCATAAAATGAGAGCTCTACTCATTGATACATCAGGCTTTGAGACAATTTTTTGGACGCGAAGAGGGATGAAACGATGGTGCCATTAATAACATTTCTATACGTTACCCTAAGTTTACTAATTACTTCAAGTAACCTTTTTGTTATACTGGCAGTTAAATCGACCCGAGCCCTGCGAAAAGCGACTAATTTTCCTCTGGTTTCTTTAGCCGTGGCGGATTTATTTGTGGGTATAATTGTTTTGCCTTTAAGAATTGTAGAAGTACAAGCTTTTGATTGGTCACGGCACATATTCTGGTGCCAGTGTTCTCTGAGTTTCACTTTACTCAGTTTGTCCGCTTCGGTGCTGAATCTTCTTATTGTCACAACTGAACGTTATTTCGCAGTCGTCCAACCGCTTATCTACCAAAGTAAATTTACTTCACGGCGACTTTTTTACGCAATAACTTCAGTTTGGATCGTGGCGTTTCTGATGTCGTTTTTACCATTTCTCGCCCTGAAGAACACCGCAGCACAAGAGCGAAGCTATCAACACAAGATTTGCCGGTTTGCGGACACGATGAGCGCCGAATACCTGATATTTTTTGTTTCCATTGTCGTTTTAATTCCAACTTTGTTTATAAGCTACGCTTACTTGCGAATGTACCGTACTGCAAACATTCTGAGACGCCGGCTGAAATCCTTACAGGTGCCACGGCAAGGCGAGGAGATCGCCTCAGCGTTGAAGGAGTCCAAGACCGCCAAGACTATTGGTGAGTTATCATCTATGTAAATTTTTTGCACTTGAGGAAACTTAAGAATATTTAAAAAGAAAATAATAAAAAAGAAGAAAGAAGAGAACACCTCGAGGGAGACATTGCTGAATAGCATTCATTGAAATTTTCACACTTTACGGTTTTAAGTCCTTTTTGTGACAGACTCAAAAATTTGAACCGCCTTAAGTGGACGGCATAATAATAATAATAATAATAATAATAATAATAATAATAATAATAATAATAATAATAATAATAATAATAAGTTATTGTATTGTACTTTTTGGGCCTTGCTGGCTTAAAAGTTAGAACCACCACGTAAAGCATAAGTAAGCTGTGCCGCAGAAAGGTACTGATGTCCTCAGACTCAAAAGTTATGTCTGTCTAATATACAGGATGATAAACGATACCAATAACAGGAAATTGCTGCAGTTTCATTTGAATGGTCACAATCAAATGAACTGCCTCACAGTTCGATTCTTGAAAGTCAAATTTATAGGAATGAACGAAATCGAAAGTCCAATTATCAGTTCTAATCCAGTCTCTAAACACGTCATGCCTTGCTGTTTTACGTATTTATTGTTCTAATAAACGACTTTGAATTGCAGGCGTATAAAAAGAGGCAGCGATCAGCTAATGTGAATAAATCTTGCGTTGTAAGTGAGCCAAATTTGGCGAGGCGAAAAATAATTGAAATACCATTAAATTTATTTTTTAAAAATTTTAATCCCAACTAAACAAATTATGCGATGATTACCCCTTCAATTTCGTTTCTATTTTCAGGAATAGTAGTTGGTGTGTTTTACCTGTGTTGGGTCCCATTCATGATCGCAGTCGTTCTAAGCGCATTCTTCAAAAGCCTGATTACCCCCGTTGTGGTGTTAGTCATCTCCACGCTTGTTTACAGCAATTCCGCCATGAACCCAGTCCTCTACGGTTATTTGAGCCGCGACTTTCGTGTGGCTTACAAGAGACTAGTTTACTGTGTTTCTGCTCCGTGCAGGAGAGGGCATGTTCTGCGCAAAAGAAGCTGCGAGTTGGCAAGAACGTCAGTTAGAGATGCTACATCTTCTGGGCACTTTCACGTAGTGTGTATAACAGAAAGGCAGTAGACTTTTGCTGTGTGTACACTTGTTTACCAAGGTTTCAATTTAGTGAGTTTAAGTTGCTTATCATTCGTTCAGTGTCTATACTAGTTCAAATAAGCTAAGACAACCTGTCAACGCAATCACATGAAGCAAAGCGAATCGCGGTTTGGAGGTAAAATTGAAAGTGCGGGCAATAGAAAAGCCATTCAGGTGAATTGAATTGAAAGACTTGTATCGCAGCCTTTCCATGTTTTCTTAATGCTGAACATGCAATATGCGGAAGCGTTGTTGCCCTCTAGTGCACGTCTAGTGCGCGACTAGCACGTATCTAGAGCGCGTCTAGTGTGCGTCTAGTGCGCGTCTAGTAGTGAATCGAACTTTCGATCGGAGGGTTGCATGGGCGGAGGCTCGAGATTTTTCTCTGCATCGAGTTGTTTCCTCAGACAACAAACTTGACGACACGTTTCTGTCAACCAAGGTATTTCTTAAATGGGTACAGCAACCTATCAGCGTGCTGGGAGTAACCCTGTGATGAACGAGCATCCAATAAGAGAGTAGTAGTAATGCTCCTAGAGTGCGTTACGCTACAGTAGCTAGACCCTCGCGTCCATCAGCAACGATGAACCTATTGATCTTTAAAAAGGGAAGTACAGCGCCGCAAATGATCCCAAGACGGCAAATGATCCCCGACCGCAAATGATCCCCAAATTGGACCGCAAATGATCCCCGACCGCAATTGATCCCTAGACAGGACCGTAAATGATCCCGGTAAAAAATAGAGAATGGCGTGGACAGAAATATGGCAAGGACAGGGGAATGATGTGCATGGTGGAGCTTTCTTCTTTGCTGTCCCTAAAAGCGCGTTTTGACTTCATGAATTATAACTTGGACAATTTTATTTCGAGGCAAGACCAGGTTACGATGCATGTAGTTCAGTCTCAGTAACAGAACACAAATCTCCCTTTTTATTTGTTGAAAGTTTCGTTTATGTTTTACGCAATAACAAATCGAAGCAGTTTCTAGTACGGCAACACAATGTCTCATATTCTAGTTCTGGTATATGGCATTATTTCAATTAAATAAATAAACCAAAATCGACAGTCGTCGAAGATCAAGGAGGTGAAAGTACAGTTTAAATTTCCTTTAAATTTTCTTTTAATATTTCCTTTTCCTCTGAATTTTCTCTTAAAGGAACGTGTTGAAATGAAACGTTACTTGTACCATGTGCGATGTGGAAAGCAATCAGTATACTGTTAACACACTGCAAGATCTAAACCTAGCTGGGTTTTTCTGTCACCTCCATTTTCCTGTTCTTTGTCATCTCACTGTGTATCAATGCCAACAAACAAAACCAGGAAAACCACGAGAGTAATTAAACGAAAGACTGGTTTGACCATTTTCACAAGCGAATGCAAACGAAAACCTGGAAAACGGGACACGGCTTTGCTCACATGGCCTAGTTACCTTTGAATTCAAGAGTAGATGTCAATTATTGCGCCCTGGAAACCTATGGCTTCTCAGTCCGACTGTCTCGGACTCTGTGGGCCACCCATGAAGTACAGTGCATATACCGTGTGGCAATAAATTTTGGGGGGTTCTAATTTTTGCGGTTTTTTAGCGAACCGCAAAAAAATAAAATAAAATAAAGAAAGAAAAAAAAGATCTCTCAAAATAAAATTACCGCAAATTTGTTTTCCGCAAAAACTTTCTCCACTGTAGAAATTATATACAGAAATACTGGTTTGAAGGAGAAAATGCTATAGATAACTCGGTGGATACTGATACTCTAGTTGTTGTCGTTGTTATAGAGTGACACTGATTAATCTGTTTTGCATTCGCATGTTTCCGCCTTTCTTTTGCATGTACTCAAATAAAAAACGAAAATGTTCTATTTGAATGCGACTTCCAGAAAATCGCAAAAATTAATTCCCAGCAAGAAAAACCAGTTTTTTTCTTCAATCGCAAAAATTAGTTCCTGCAAAACAGAAAAAATCAGTCGCCAATCCGCGAAATTTAACTCCCGCAAAAATTTTAGTGCCACACGGTATGATTCTGTATATATGATATAGTTTTTAAAATAATAATTTTTGCCTTTCATGTCACTGCGGCATGTTCTATCTCACTGAGAAATAAGGAATTTTTTTCGATTTTTTCTTTTCTTTTACTGTCAGTATTTTTCAATTTACGATCATTAAAACTCCGATGCCATTCCACGTTTTGTTACCGGGATCATTTGCAGTCCAGTCTGGGGATCATTTGCGGTCGGGGATCATTTGCGGTCCAATTTGGGGATCATTTGCGGTCTTGGGATCATTTGCGGCGCTGTACAGAACAGTGCATTGGAGCAAAGAAACACTGCGGTTGAACCTATCCAGCCCAGCTCTTGAAGGCCTTCTAACATCTGGTTTCCGTGACATATGACTGATTGGTTTAACAATTACATAGGCAAGTTCAATCCTCAAGGCTGGCTTAAAATATCTACAGAGCAGTGTAGATACTAATAAGCGAAACATTACAACAAAACATTCATTATGGCAATTTGAAAATCAGCAAATCTGTCCAAGGCATTATTGAGCCTAGCGAGGGTGACTACTTTACGCTCTGCCCCCATTGTACCTAAAAGAACATCGAAATTTTAAGATATAGTTATGATTATGACAAACGCACTCGTTCAAACTCATATTTGGATACAATTTGCGCAAACCATGGTCGCACCTGTTTCTCCACCTGTATTCTTTTCAACTTGAAACCCAATCGGAACGTTTTGCCCTGACATAATTGCTTTCCAATACAAAGATTAATAGCTATGGGTGCTGTGTTATTTGTATGTTGGAGTGGTCTGGAAATTGAAGAAAATCCAGGAGATCAAACGGGAGCAACATTTTCGTCGGTTTAAACACTGGGATTAACTTTGCATTACATTGCGAGCTCGTATCTTCTGAGCGAGATTTTGTTATCGCTATATTTAAATTCCTTTTATCCTGGAAATGAAAATTTTCATAACTGAGTCTTCAACAGAAATAAGACTTTACTCAGGAGCTAGTTAGAAAAAAACTGAATGAACAAATTGAGCCAGGTCACGCAAACTATCTTGAAACCGCCAAAGATGTTGCTCCCGACTGATCTCCTGGATTTTCTTCAATTTCTAAAAAGCCCACTGTAAGGTACGAGTAATGTACATAAATGTATCACCCACAGCTACTTCTCCGTGTGTTAAGAAGCAAATTCTGAATGAGGAAAGTTCCGATTTATTTTCAAGTTTAGAAGAGTGCTTGACCTTGACAGACTTTAGGTGACAACTGAGTTTTCAGCTAAAATCTTTTATAACCTCTTTGACAACGATAGCAGATCAGGAAAATAAAAAGTAATAAAGCGTGTGCTGGTTCTGATAAAATCAAGATGGGTGGGATGGGCATACGGCATTCCATACATGCACCAAAGATCTCAAAATAGGTTTACAGACGTCAACCGGAGGTTGATTGTTCCCTTCATTGGCCTGTTTCTGTTCCTTATCAAAGGCTAGAAAACCCTTGTTTTGATATCTGGTGGCTTGCCGTTTTGGATGTGACGGCTTCAAAATGCGTCAAAAGGAAAAAGTCAAACATCCAGTTTCCGTAGGTGGCTGAAGAAAGTCTGTGCTTTTAAAAGTCCCCTCAGTAACATAAAACACAAGTGTCTGGTGACAGTTTACTTTAGGGTATCTTGTGAGTTTTTTGTAATAATTTTGTTTTGTTTTGGTTTGTTTTTTTTTTCGCTATTGCACTTCTGTTGATATTTACAGACATCCACTCTTAAGGTCGCTGGTGAAACCTGCTCATGAATAAATTTACAAAGGCAAAGTTCTGTTGGATTTATATATATGACGACTGGAAGCCGATTTCGTTGAAATTAAACTCAACGGAGGATTCGGGGAATGGACGAAGAGCAACAAGAGTGATTTTTATTTGATAGATCGCTCTTTTCAGCTATGCGATTTTTTGTCCACTTTTTCTCCTCGAGAAGAACGCAACTCTTATTGATTTTACTACTCCTTGATTAGCTGAAACCTCTTCTATGTCACTACAGAAGCCGAACTTGAAAGTTATGTGCTCTTGTAGGAGCTGAAAATTGTCTTTCTTAGAGTTTGCATGAAACCACCAATATTCTGTTAGAAAGACTATCTGAGAAAATTCCTCATGTTGTGGCACAGTCTAAAATACACCTACAATAGTTCAGTCAGTTCTGGAAATTCTATACTCCGCGCTGAATTTTTGGAGGCAAATTGGTGATTTGCAGTGGCAGCTTTCGAAGGCTCATCGAATGAGCACGATTGCTCAAAGCTGTGATTTTTTTATTATGGTAATTTTGGAAATTAAAATCCAGCAGCTTTTGTTTTAAACCGCTCAGTAGTCCAAAGAAGAATAATGCGTTGCAACTGAAAAATCGTTTGTCCTTCATAAATACAACTAAGCTGTGAAGCCAACTGATGAAAGAAAGCTAGAAAGCTAGAAGCTAGTTAAATTGTCGGTGAAATTTTGGAAAGGATAACTTTTTTTCGCTCGGCTAAGCGAAAAAAGAACAAAAGAACAAAAAAGGAAAAACGAATCTTTAATTGATAAAGCAAAGAACAAATTAACATCTATGGTGAGTCTGCTGGCAGGAAAGAACCGTTCATTTGACCACTTTCATATGTTTCCACTTCCTTCCAAAACATTTGGATCGAATAGAGCAAGCGTTTCCAGATTTATAGCTCTAGGACACAATGTCCCAAAGCAGGTGAATTGAAGGCGGGCTATCGCATTAGATATATTAAAACAAGATTCATGAAAAAACGAATTTCGACAGAAGCATCCAAGCCAGTACTCCATTTTATTTTTTTTGATTTAAAAATTCTTCAACTGAAACACACAAGCGTGATATTCGAGCCACACAATGTAAAACATGTGCGATTATTGTTGTAGAAACCAGACACTTAACTGAAGAGCCTTTGATGAATTCTAATGAACTCATGCGTCATTCGCGCCCTTAAGTTCAGAAATTAAAAGAAGGACCTTTTCGCACCTTAAATGCCTTATATATGCATATCTGCAGCAGTTAACCAATCAAATTTGAGGATCCCGTTCTTTATTTAGCCAAAAAAAGGCTTGAAGAAGTTAGCTTTTCAATATTTGTGTTCATTGTTTTACCGACGACACCTTTACCACAACTCGCTAATGAAGGATGTACAATATCTGTTTTGAGACAAATTTTTGGACGCGAAAAGGGGTGAAACGATGGTGCCATTAATAACATTTCTATACGTTGCGCTAAGTTTACTAATTACTTCAAGTAACACTTTAGTTATACTGGTGGTTAAATCGACCCGAGCCCTCCGAAAAGCGACTAATTTTCCTCTGCTTTCTTTAGCCGTGGCGGATTTATTTGTGGGTATAATTGTTTTGCCTCTGAGAATTGTAGAAGTACAAGCTTTTGACTGGTCACGAGACATATACTGGTGCCAATGTTCTCTGAGTCTCACTTTACTTAGTTTGTCCGCTTCGGTGCTGAATCTTCTTATTGTCACAACTGAACGTTATTTCGCAGTCGTCCAACCGCTGATCTACCAAAGTAAATTTACTTCACGGCGACTTTTTTACGGAATAATTTCAATTTGGGTCGTGGCGACTCTGGTGTCGTTTTTACCATTTCTCGCCCTGAAGAAAACCACAGCACAAGAGCGAAGCTATCAACCCAAGATTTGCCGGTTTGCGGACACGATGAGCGCCGAGTACCTGATTTTTTTTGTTTCCATTGTCGTTTTCATTCCCACTTTGCTTATAAGCTACGCTTATGTGAGGATCTACCGTGCTGCAAACATTCTGAGATGCCGGCTGAAATCTCTTCACGTGCCCAGAGATGGCAAGGAGATCGTCTCAGCCTTAAAGGAATCTAAGACCGCCAAGACTATTGGTGAGTTAGAAAATTTAACCATTCCTCTATTGTCTAATTCCTGAAAATTTTCCTTTTGGGACAAAAGAATATAAAAAAAATAACAAAGCCAATAAAAAGTGCATTATAAGGAAATATTGCCAATAGCGTTCGTTGAAATGTTCATACTTCAGAATTTTATTAACAGACCATGAACTTAGAACCACGTTGTTGAATGTATGCAAGAGGTGCGACGAGAAGTAATTGGACACTGCGCGAAATATTTATTAACAGATTCTTCAGTAAATTGTGGCAAGAGAATCTTGAGTATATGTGTTAAAATAATTTAAAATCAAAACAATAAAACATGGATAGAGCACCAGCTTAGTTTCTGTCTTTATTTATTGTCTTTAATGCGATATCCCGTCTTCAATTCACTTGCTTTGAAACATTTTATCCTAGAACTTTGGAAAGGCTTACATTGTTCGATTTGAATGTTTGACAGGTAGGCGAAAACATTTGAAAGTAGAGTCCTGTCTGCACCGGTTTTTTTGATACACAAATGAACAGATGCGTCCTCCCCGATAGTCTCGTGACTGGTAAATCATTTGTTCTTGATAATCAAATAAAGATCCCATTTTTTTTACTTTCCTTTCTTGCTTAAAAAGGGAAAAAACGTTTCCGTTTAAAAATTTCGCTGACAGTTAAACTTGCTTTCCATTTCCGTGGACAGTAGAAATCCATCAGTTGACTTCACAAGAGTGATTCGTGTTCTACGGAAAAAACCGATGTTTGTTATTGCAACGCATTGTTCTTCACTCTGTTACGGGAAGCTGGAATTTAATTTGCATGATTATCATATTAAGAAAATTGACAGGTTTTAACAGGCGCGATTTTATCGACAGAGTAAAAAGTTAGAATTGCGTTGTACACCACGACTAAAACAGCAGATTACCAATAAGCAATGTTCCATCCCTTTCAACTGAATGGTCAAAACTTTAATAGGGCCAACGTACCTTTTTGCGAAGCACCTTTCTTATGAAATGGGTAATATTATGCAAATCGAATCAAAATGTTGCGCATACAAGATTGTAATTTAAACGACTTTAACTTATAGGCACATCGAGGCGACGACTAGTTAGCGCATGAACGAAACCGTCCCAAATTTTATTGAGAGACAATTTGGAGTTCTGTGGGTGAACCAGTTTTTGGCTAATTGACAATTTAAAAAAACGAATTTAAGGAGAGAAATCATACGATGATCACCTCTTTTCACCTCATTTTTCTTCTCCAGGAATAGTAGTCGGTGTGTTTTACCTGTGCTGGATTCCATTCATGATGGCAGTTGTCCTGAGCGCATTCTTCAAGAACCTGATAACTCCAGTTGTGGTCTTAGTTATCTCCACGCTTGTTTACAGCAATTCAGCGGTAAACCCAGTCCTCTACGGTTATTTTCACCGCGACTTTCGTTTGGCTTACAAGAGACAGCTTTCTTGCTTTTCCTTACCATGCAGGGGAGTGCATGTTCCGCGAAAAAGAAGCTATGAATTGTCAGGAATGTCGGCTAGAGACACCACATCTTCTAAGCACCGTCAGAGAGTGTATATTACAGAAAGGCAGCAAGTCCAGTGCGTGTCTAGAGCGCACCTTGTGTGTGTCTAGATCGTGTATAGTGCACGTCCCGTGGCGCGTCAAACATGCGTCTGGGGGTCGAAAGGTCGGTGGTTGGAGATTTGTTCCTGCATTGTGTACTGCCGTCAGACAAAAATGTTAACGCCACATTGACTTTGTCAACCAAGGTGTTTCATGGGTATGAAAGAAACGGTAGGGAAATTAAACCTATCAGCATGCTGGTGATGGACAAGCATCCAACAGCAGTTAGTTGTAATGCTCCTAGTTGCTTCATGCTACGGTAAATCAGCGTCGGCAGCAATGAACCACGACTGTTCAGCTGGTTAGACAAAACATAGAGTTGATCCTGGCTGAACTTATTCAGTCCAGTCCTTGACTCTAACATCTTTTTCTGACGAATGAATGATTGACTGACTGACTGACTGACTGACTGACTGACTGACTGACTGATTGATGATTGACTGACTGACTGAATGAATGACTCACTGACTCACTGATTAATTGACTGATTCATCGATTGATTGATTGATTGATTGATTGGTAGATTGATTGATTGATTGATTGATTGATTGATTGATTGATTGATTGATTGATTTAACAATAACATAGGCAAGTAACTTCGGTAGTATAGGTAACTTGAAAAAATACGAGACGATGAACATCTCTAACAAAAACATTACTGAACTGATGATGTATGTAAATGGCATTGATATCAGAACATCGAACAATCTCTTAGACGTAACAATAGATGACAGCCTTAGCTCTTGTGATCACATTAGTATCATGCGTAAGATGGCTAGCCGGAAAATAGGTATTGTTATGAGGTTCAGAAATCTTCTTCCAGCGACAGCTAAAGGCTGGTTTCCATGTGACCGCTAGGATCGCTGGAAAAAACGTTCAGCAATCTTTGCTATTATGTGGAAACCAACTTTAAGCGATCATAACGATCACAGTAATCACATGGAAACCAGCCTATATGGAAACTGTTCAGCGATTTAAGTTGCAACGACCGCTCAACTTTGTTGCTAGCGATCGTAGCGATCATAGCGATCATATGGAAACAGCTTAAGCTTCGATTAAGCTGCAACTTTATAAGACAGCTGTTTTACCACACTTCACCTACTTTCATCTGGTACGGCACTTTTGTCAAGCTAGAACAGCTAAAAAAAGAGGACTGAGAGTGGCAGTATTCGAGGGCAAACAGTCCTAGTTACCAACAGGTGTTGGGCAGAGCGCACCTACCAACTGTACTAGTTAGATGCCTACAAGACCTATGTATTTTAATGTATAAACTTAAACATGCCCTGTGTCCCAAGCCTTTGTGTAATTTATTCATTGACAAGCCACAAATGTCCAAATACGGTCTAAGACAATCCAACTTTTCTTTGCCGAGATTCAACACAGCTAAATGTATGAAACACTCTCTCAAATATCTTGGACAAAACTCTGGAATAAGTCGTGTCGAATAAAAAAAGATCCAGTACTTTACTAACTACTTCAATTAAGAGCTGTCAGGACGAAAGCTTGACCTTGAATCTTTGCCCTGAATTCTTAAAAGCGTAAATAGATTCACCTTTTTTTTTGGCTTTTGAACTTTAACCTCTTCAAAACCCTTTTTACCTTGTATCCTGATTTCTTGATATTGTAGTAATTTAGCTAGGTGTTCCCTAGTAGTAGTTCACGGTTTTTTCCCCTTTCGGCTACAATGTTTTTTATGACACGTTAATAAAAATATTATTATCATTTAGCCGTCTAAAGTCAGCGGGGTCTTTTTAAATATATCTATACGGAATCTTGTGGAAACTAAATATAGCAGTGTAGTAATGCAAATAAAAAATATAGTAAAACCAAAAACTTGTTATGGTGTCTAGCAATCAGAATGGTGTTGAATAGCGGTTTAAACTCAGAAAATTAAAACTGACTAAGGCCCGGTTCATACGCCGAACTTTATATGTGCCGAACCTAATTATTAGGTTCGGCACATGTAAAGTTCGACGTTTGAACCGGGCCTAAGGCCTTACTGATGAGCGAGGGCGATTACTCCATATATAACCCCCTTCGCTTCTGAACGAATGTCGAGATCTTATAATGTAGTTATGAGAAACACACACTCGGATAAATTCTTACACAAGACTCTGCTCGCGGCGCGGCAAACCGCTTACTCCCACTTCATTCTCTCTCTTTCACGCATTGTTCTCAGAGGATGAGCGTCCGTTCCATATACGAGAGTTTGATATTAAAAAAATACCGTCAGAGAAATTTCGTTGCTTCACACCTCCATCATATGCTGTGCGACATGGAGAGAGCACTAGTAACCAGAGCTCCTTAAAAGTCGGCTGACGAGATGGGTCTGGGGACGAAGTGGGTCTGGGGCGAAGTGGGTCTGGGGACGAGAATGACGTGGATAAACCACTTGTTGAAAGCTTGGCGGTTTCGGGGACCTGCTGTTACGGGTGACTACAAGGCAACCGAAACACGACTCGAGATGTAACAAGAGACGCTAGTGCTAGGAAATAAAAATACACATGCAAAAAAATGCAATACAAAAATTAGGACTCTAATACAACAGACTGGAGCATTCGTTTTCTCGCAGAGGAAATTTTTTGTCGTGGTTGAGGGAATGGTAGTCTAGAGAAAGCTGCTAAAGGTAAGGCCAGTTCTATTAGCTCATGCATATCGGTCTCGCTTCATGTACCTCAAATAATCATATTGGAATCACGTTCCGTTTCACGGTTAAAGCATTATATCAGTTGAAATTTGGATACCTAGCGATAAAGATCATTTCAAAGATTACACACTTAGCTGCGAGACAAAAACTGTTCAAGCATTATTATACTCCTACTATTATTGGACTCAATCGCTGTTTGGCATACCGACAGAGCTATCTTGTGATTCACCTATAACTTAAATTGTCAGGCCGTTGACAATTTCACCCTCAGCAACGCCCGTTTTCTTCTGAATTCTGCCCAGTTTCAGTTACTTCAAAGAGTTTGTACTGCTTCACCTGTTGTTTGTTTGTTTTGTTTATCTTTCATTAAACCATTAGAGGAAAGTACGCGAGACGTTCAGCTGTTAAACATAGTTTAACTGTAACTTGTTTTGGGGTAAATAGTCATCTTCTTCTCTCAATAACGCCGATTGGGCTGGCAAACAATTTTAGCCTCGGAACTTTGCAGCTCAAACTCAGATCAGCCTTAGACAAATTATAAATAAATTGAATTGACAGATTTTCGCACCATGCGTTGAATCTCGGCAGTTATGTACCGCTGCTAATGTTAGACAGGCTAGCGATCTTCCTGTTACTATCTTCCTTATGGCGATCAATATCTCGGAATGATGTATAAATAACGAAATCAGGGAAGACTCTAACACTGAGATTCCGATGAAAACAACTCCGCTCAAGGCAAGTAGAGTTCTCAATGTAAAATCAAACATTGGAAATCTGATTCAGGAGTCAGGATTGCAACAACATTCTGAATTACATACAATGCGTAGCACACTGGAAAAGTATTTCAATCTCTTATCTGTCGAAACAAATAATATTTGAAAACTGGTCAAAAATTCCGGACACTGGTCGGATCTACGGTTCTAAGTACTGAGCTAGTGAGAGACTCGTTGCAAGCTTGTCGAAGTCATTTACTACGTTCATGTGAGATGAACATTCTCTATACTGCAAGGGTACGCACGAGCTACGAGTCTCCCTTGAGTGAAGTGCTTAGAGCATCCGACCGGTGAACGGAAGTTCATGGATTCGGCTACCGGTTGGGACTCTTTTAACAAACATCGTGTACAATACAGTTTACTAATATTACTATTTTTTTTCAGCCATAAGGCCTCTGACAAACGGGTTCGACATTTCCATTCAAGAACCGTTCAACATTGTTGATTTCACATGTTGAACGCGTTTGGACAACTTTTTTTAATGATGTTGAATGATGTTGATTCAACTTTTCGTTTGTTCTCAGGTGTAGACAACAATATATAATGAATTCGTTTAGCCACCTCGCTCAACATCTTGCGAAAAAGTTGTAGTCAACAATGTTGAATCTGTTTAACGAAGGCCTAGGATAAAAACTTTAAACTTTCTTACTGATTAATACGAGAATTAAGTGGTATGTGAAGGAAAAATAATTTTTTCTTGTTGACAGTTTTTGCTATTCTCGTCACTGTTATTATTCGAGATACGGAGTGAGACACATTATTCGGATAGCGGGAAAAATCCAAAGAAAATCCAAGACAAATCCAAGGAAGTTGCGACCTCCTTTCTTGTCCTTACAAAGGAGCAGGCCACTGTTGTAACCGCGCCTTAAGTGCAGCATTATTTTCAAAAGAACAAGTCAGTTCATAGTTTTGGCCTGCATAAAGACGTAACAGTTAACGTTTACTTGTAAGAAAGTCGCCGAAAATATTTATATACAGGTTCAAAATGTCAGCATTTGAATATACGTAATCGTCTTGTTTCACGCCTTTTAAAGGGCGTGAACTAATTGTTTTCTGAAGGTATCAATACTTGCTTAGTCGAAGAAAAAAGCTGGCATTTATTTTAGTTTCCAGATGAAAATTATATGAATTAATAGCTATAAAGTGAATCTAGTTAAAGGCTACGATGTTAAATCAGATTAATACAAAGTAGGTGCTGAAATTAAAGCTTGTTCTGTTGATTAAACGTTATAGCAACTCTTAATTAATATGATTAAAACTTGATTACTCTGCTCCACCCATTGCATTGTGGCATCCACACGTTGAGACCTTTTTGCTTCCCGGCCATGTTACTTTCAGTTCTTCAGCAACAATAATCGCGTTTTAACCAAGATCAAAACACATCATTTTACTTTAATTGTTAATGCAAGTCAACTAGAAACTTTTCACGATCTTCACTTGCTAAGCACTTGCAGCTAATGACGACTTAATTTAACCACACCCATTTCATGGATATGCAGGTCACCAGTCATAATAAATAGCTTGTTCTACCATTTTTATGGGTTGTATGAAAACGAAGTCATAAATGTAGTCAGAAATCAGTGATGATTCCCATAATTACTTACGTTTGCTGGAAAACTTTTGGCGGTTACAACTCAAGAGACAATAATTGTCATTTTAAAGTATGCTTTTATTCCCATGACTTTGGGAGGGGCAAATAATAATAATAACTGAGTAATAATATGGTTGAAAAGCATATTTTTGTTAAACAATTGCACGCGCGCACCGTCAGTTTTGTCAACTTTCTTGCATGACCAGAAAGCGATATGAAAAAGAAACGGGAAGCGAGTGTTCAGTCAAATATATTTTTGCTATTGAAGTCAGTTTCACAACATGCAATAAAATCTTCAAACGCTTTGTCCGCGTTTTCTTTCTAAGAAACTTCATTTATTATTTCATTTAACCGACAAAAGCGGTGGTAACTTTTAATAAGAACGGTAGGTTAGACGGCCAGTGATTTTTTGCGCCCTTTTCAGCTTAAGGAAGCCTGGAAGCGAGTCTTTTGTCTTCCCGCCAAATGCCCGCTGCGCTTTTATCTATCAACCAATCACAACTAATTGTTTAAACACATATACCTGTTAAATATATTGCGGTACGTTCCCATAATAATTTATTTATTTGAGAATTGGACTTTCAATTCAATTTTCTTAAATACTTTTGAAATGTAAAATAACAGAAGATCGAATTGCCTTAAATGTAAATTGGTCATTAATCACATTTATTTTACCGAAAAGCTCAAACGAAAGACCACGAAAAGTTTTCAAGTATAAATTGCGTGAAAGAAAGTCAGTTTATTATATTATAACTGCAGAACGCGCATAGGTTATATTTACCTTTGACGTTACCACAATATTGCCCCACCATTGGGTTGAAGTTGAGAATTACGCCATCTAATTCTTTCCCAAACAGCGTATTTCAACTGACAAGTTGAACTGTTGACACATTTAGTATTTTTTATTGCTCACTGTCATGTGCTAAGCCTAGTGCTGATTTCAACGTTCTTTTGGCGACAAGGCGGTTACAGAGCAACGTTAAATAAAGGCTTGTGCAGACGATGAAGCAAAGGTATTTGTTCAGATGGCTTGTAGTGTATTCAAGGTTATAACAGTCACCTTAAGCGGCATATTTATGGTTATTGATTTGTTTGGGTGGAGTGTGACTCTAAATGCAACTGCTACTGGTCTAATTTGACATTTTGGTATAGTTCTTTTTTTACATTTTTCTTACTACTAACGAATGATAGATTCCTTTCACCATATATATAGCGCTTTTGTATAACGACATAAAACGGTACAGGTGCTTCATATAGATTCTAAATATGCTCTTGCTACAACCACTCCGAGGTTAACAAACATTTCGATTCAGGATTTTGGCAGTCAGTTTAATTTCGTGGGTAGTCATAATGAGATATCCTCGGAGTTTCAGGAGACGAAACAGATGGCAAAAATGGTGAAGAATATATATCGAAAATAGTCAGGAACGCCGGGATGCGATCCCAATCCGAAAAGACTGATCTAATCGAACTTGTTAGCTTCATGATTACATGTTTTGAAGTGTGGTCTTTTAATATATAAAGAATCCAACAATAAAAACTGCCAGTCCATGAAACGCCGACGTGTCAAAAGTTCCAGCACATTATTAAAACTGTTTCCTTCTTGAGTACTCGACCAAACAACAATGACCAGTAAATTGTGATTATTATGAGTAGGGATAATTAAGCATGATAAATCATAGAGCTGCCATTATTATGACGATGAAGTGGTATCACTAAAAAGCCTGCTGTCGAATGTCAAAATAGTATTGTTTAACGCAGCACTAACTGGTCTTCACCAAGGAAGTTTGCTAAAGTTACGTTGTCACTTAGCTACAATTGGATGGGGGCGGTCAATATGGAATTTAAAAATTCAATTTCATAAGTGTGAGAATATTGATTTATCAAGAGACTCATAGCGTAGTGAATCGATACCTTTTTGATGTAACACGAACAAAACAATGCCAATATAAAACTGCTCTTGAATCCAAAAAACTGGATGATATTGCAATTAATTACTTTAAGGTTATCCGTTTATAGTTAACATTTCTCCTCGCCATTTTTAGTTCTTTTTCTTTTTATGTTTTGTTTTGGATTAAGATTACCAGTTCATGGTTTAGACTTTAACATGGTTTTCGCGGTGATCAGTTGACGAAGAAAATTGTGGCTAAGCATTAGTAGTGCGGTGGCTCAGCCGATTAAAAAATGAAACCACAGCAAGGAGAAAAGCAGGCGGAAAAATCCTCCAGCATGAAAGTTGGTAAAGGTAAGTGCCTAAACTACAGTCTCACTTTAAGTAAAAAAACATGACACACAATTCATTTGCAATAAACAGTCGTTGGTAGTCTTAAGTGAAATTAAGGCGAAAAAATAATAAAGTAAGTAATAAGTATAAACCAGCCGATGATAAATTGCAACACTCGGTTTGACTACCGTCTGTCTAACATATTGTTGTATTGTACCTTCGGTGACAAGGTGAATGAATTGGCAACATTACAGTAGCCACGAAACAATTGTATAGCTTAAAAGTCTTAAAACACAAATCGATAAGTGTTCCTTTTCGTTAGCCTTTCTGTTTCCTTTTTCTTTTTTCTTTTTTTGTTGTTGTGTTTTTTAGCGAATCTAGCTTAGAGAACTGGGTTTAGACTTCTCTCTGATTCCTCAGTCTTGGTTAGTTTGGGCTTGCTGACGACTTCCGCAAAGGCGACATTTTATGCTTAAATAAGAAATGCACAATACTTTCCCAAACAAAACATTTTTTTGGAAGGGAAGGGGGAAGAAGGGTGGGGGGGGGGGGGGAAGGAGGGAAATATTAAACCAGTTCCTCAGTTGGGCTAGCAAAAAAAACATGCATTGTTAAGTAAGGCTATTTCCTTTCATGTTGTTATGTTCGGTGTTACAGATTCCGGGAGAGTAAAAGTCTTCGTGAGAGTTCGTCCTCCTCGTCCTCACGAAAACAGTCGCAAAGAGCCGATGGCTGTTAATGTACAAGAGCTCTCTTCCCGGGTAAGTTCAAATAATTACGCCGCGGCCGGGTGTTAGAATCTGGTCAGCGGTAGTTTTCCAATTCATTAGCTTTGTTGTGTATGAGAATTAAAAGCCGAAGAGTGTCCCGTGCGAGGAGGTGCGAGTTGATTTTCGGGCAATTTTCACCGCTGTAAATGGCTCTCAACAACCGCCATACAAACGGAAATGACAAAGAATTATCGCCGATTGCCTACATCACAAGAAAAGAATCATTCAGTGCGAGCCATCGTCTGCACAATCCGAAACTGAGCGATGAAGAAAACCGATTGATCTTCGGCAAGTGTAACAACAAGAACGGACATGGGCACAATTATTCAGTGAAGATCACCGTTTGTGGGCCGGTTGATCCCTATACTGGCATGGTTATGAACCTGACGGAGTTAAAAAAACACATACACAGCGTGTTGGAGCCTCTCGACCACAAAAATCTGGACCTTGATGTTCCTTACTTTGTGGATGTTTGTTCAACAGCTGAAAATATTAGTATTTACATTTGGAAGAGCTTGTCGAAACTTTTACCTGAGGGATCGTTGTATGAAGTGAAAGTGAAAGAAACTTACAAGAATTCTGCTCACTACAGGGGAGAGCTAAAGAAATGAAGATTGCGCCTTCATATCTTCCTCGAGAATGGGTAGAAAATCCGAACAGCTTCATATTGTGTTTTTTTTTAATTTGAGATCAAATATCAAACAGTTTTGCACAATGCCCTAATTATGTTGCAAAGTCGTCGTATTGGGCTGATATTATTTAAATGGCCAATATTGCAAAACATTTCCTCAGGGCCCATTTATACTAAGCTAATCAAATGTGTTTGTGTAGTATATATTATGACGATGATGATGATGATGATGATTATTATTATTAATATTTGTCTGTGCGAAAAACAAGAGAAAATTTGACTTTACCATATTTCAAATTTGGCTAGCTTGTCTGCACTTAGAAACAAAACAAAAAAGTATAAAAATTTTAAAAACCACATACAATGTATGTCAATCAAAGTGAAATGTCAATCAAAACTGAAGTTAGTCAGCTTGACTCATATCACTATTGTGCTTTAATGGTTTGACCTTCGACAAAAATTTGTCAGGCTCCAAGACAGGATGGTGGCGTTTGAAGATTGGTAAGCTTTGACAAAATTTTTTTGACCTAAAAATTTGCAACATACTCAGGTAACTAAAAACTTCTTAAGTGGGAATGAGCCCTTTTATATTATTGAGTGGCTTTACACTTGTGTACATGGTATCTGCATTAATTTGCCCAGGTTGGGTGTGGGAATTTCTTGTATTTTCTGAAAACGAAGTTTAATTTAATATGGCCCTTGGCAAGGAGGGGGGGGGGGGGGGTAGAATGGTACCTCACAGGGTACCTCAGTAATTCTTACAGTTGTGGTTTGTGGCGAGTCGTAGATTTAAGTGTCAAATTTACATGGAGGTGGGGTGACACCGGTAGGCAAAGATGCTGGAACAGTAATAGTGAAAGTGGCGGTGAGACTTCAAGCCTAGGTGTGGAGTCTCAAGTCTTCAACTAACAACACTTCTTCACCAAATAATTCGATATCATTCTTCATCCTCAATCTGTGAACAGTTACTTGAACAATTACCATAACTGCTTTTGGTGAAGGCTTCACATCATTAACAGAAACAATAAGACTTATGGTCTCTTTTAATGAAACGTTGTTGGAAAGCAGCGAGTGAGAGTAGAATAGCACTAACCACCACGGATTTGCACTAATTGTTGAAAATTATGTGAGGTTTTTATTAACAGGAAGCAACTTAGTTTATTTTCTCAAATCATGGCTGTTTTAATACTATTTTTAGAACTGTTTTTGGTGTGAAAAAGTATGCACAGATTAGGTTTTACCTAACAAAATGACAGTGTAAAAGTGATAAGATATCCTCCAAGTCTTTTATTCTTTGGCTTGTGACACTAATTAATAAGAATGATTCATTCCAGTTTCATTTGTTGCAGTTTGAGATGATTTTCTTGAACATGTCTGGAGTAAACAGTTGTAAGAATTCAATAAAACTGGCCAAGTTGTATTAGTCTTGTAAAATCACTTTTTGATTCTTCTTGGATATGTGACGGGTGCTGTTTTAGACTTGCTTGAAATTGTTCATTTTCTGTCATGCTTGTTAGGTTAGATTCTGACAAGCAACACCACATAAAACTGCTGGTGGTTGCACGTGAATCTAAAATCAAAAGCCAACTGTTACTGACATGAAAAAATAGAAAGTGGCACACATGTTTCACATTCTAATTAATGCAAACACGAGGGGCAGGAGCATTCTTCAATATTTTCTTCAGTTTTCTTTTTGGTTTTAAAAAATCAAGCCAAGCAAAATGATACAAATTCAGAGTGTGCATTGCACAACTTTTGACCAGGCATATGTAGTAATAAGTTGTAAGCCTAATTATATTGTGCAATATTGTGCATGGTGTAATGGTTAATTGCTTATTACAAAAGTTATCAATATGACTAAAAATATGTATTAACTATAAAATCAAAATTTGAGTATTATAAAGAATGTATGTTAATTAAACATGTTGAAAGTTTACATAGACTAATTTAAAATTAATGCAAAGTGAACTGGGCTAACTTTACTAACAAAGGTCGGCTTATTCCAAGTAATGAGTCCTCAAGAGTTTCTAAGAACAAACATCAGTCTTAGCCATTGACCACTAGGTGGGGATTAGGAGTGCGTGTGGTCCTATTGGGTGTGGTTTGGTATTGGGTATAGGCATAGATTGCAGAACAACTTTGGCTGAAAGAGAGAATTGATTTCAAGGGTGAGGTTTGAATTAAGCCACATTCATGTGTTCTGGCTGCACAGTGAATGAATGAGTAGTAAGTTTCTAAATGTAATTTTATGATCAAGTTTTAATTTGAGAAGCTGATGACAGAATTTGTACACACTGTAAATCTGGTATTAAGCTCCATGATAGGCACTCAACCAACCCCCTAACCCTCCCCTGAGAAAAAAAAAACAGCAACAAAATAACACCATACATTCACGCACACTTCACCTTAGTCTTAGCCTATGTTCGAGACTGATTGAAAAGCAGCTAGTTACAGTAATCAAGCACCTTGAAAGAGGTTGTTAAATATGTAAATTAAAGTAACTCCCAAATTAGGCTCTAAGCTTCTAGAATCCTCACCCCTGAGGGATCCCCAGTCAGTCTCAATATAACGCAGAGAGTTTAGGTCTGCATTTGCAAATTCTTTTTACCAGGCAGTTGTTTCATTAAGATTATACGTTTTTTAAACTTCGCTTTCCATATTTTTTTTCATCTCCCGGTATCACTACAACGTTTGAAAGAGTTTCTTTTCTTGCTTTCTTTGTCCTTTTTTTTTTCAGATCCACGTTTCTGACCCCAAGCACAGCTGGGAGAAAACCTTCAATTTTGATCACGTGTTCCCGCAAGAATCCACAAACCCAGAGGTGCGATTACTTTACCAAATGAATAAAGCAAACACGTCAGCACCGCTAAGAAAACACGGGTGTTTGCTCTAGCGCCCTTGGGAAAACCAGGGCATTTGATGCTTCAACGTACCAACGAATAGAAAATTATCCAGAAGCAATTGTAAGCGTCATCACTCTTGGGTCCGTGGGGGGGGGGGGGGGGGGGGGTTGACTACCGCATAGAATTGGGAATTTTAACCAACCTTGCCTTTCAAACAAAAGCTTTCGATTCAATAGTTAAAGTCATGATGAAAATCTGTGTTTGGGTGTTACTCTATACCTCTTTTAGGACTTGGTCAAAGTGATTCAAAATCGTCTAGTATGCAGTCGAAACTCCACTTGCGGACACCTCCCGTAAACGGTCACTTCCCGTAAGCGGACACCAAACCGCGGTTCCCGCGATTTCTCCTCTAAAACTCTACATTTGTAACCTCCTGTAAGCAGACACCTCTCGTAAGCAGACGAGGACACCTTTTTGAATCTCCAGGAGCTAAGAATAACCTCCCTTAAGCGGACAGGTCTCCTGAAACATGACCTCATCTCCATTCAAACTACAGCTCTGTCGATTTGCTTGCTTGTAGGCCCTGACTACATTAGAAAATTATCCTTGAATCCAATATGCAGTATGGATCCAATGTGACTGGCATCCGAAAGCTGAGGGCTATCCAAGATTTGGTCAAGTTTTAAGCACCAAATAGTGATGCACGTGACATTGCTGTGACATTGCTGTGCAAATAACTGAAAACCGGCGGGCAATACATTGAAATGGAGTCTCTTTGAAAGACATCGCGGGGGGGGACTGTCATGTGAAAGGGAGGAGGATGCTCGTCGGAAAATTAAAATTAAACCCCTAAAGAAGACCAATCTGGGTGTGGTAACTTAGGCTTTATTTAACCCCTGAAGGAGACAATGGTAAAACAGACAACTAACTAAGCGCTATAGTCATTTTAATTGTGCTAAAGATGCTGACATCAAATACTGTCTCCTATAAGCATAGTCACAAATCTTGAATCTTGAAAGCATTGTCATGAATCTTAATTTTTCGTTCATAGTCTACCCTAAGCGATACCTGTATGGGTAAAAATATTGGCTTTCCGTCCTGAACACCCTAAGTGAGGCCAAAATCTGCAATTTACACCCCCTAAGCGAGACGACGAGCATCCCTGTCACTCCCCCCCCCCAGGGGGGAACATACTTGCAGGGTAGCTCCACCCTGTATCCGGCGCACTATATCCAAGCACACTTTCAACTTGCTGAAGAGGCCATTTCCGAGTTGTCTTGTGCCTATTTTTCAAAGCGAGGCCAAGTGCACAACCTTTCACATGAAAATGAGTTTTATTTGCATGTGAATGAAAACTCATTTTCATATGAAAGGCTGTGCACCAAGACCCGCTTTGTAAGAGAGGTACAAGAGAACTCGGAAATGGCCTATTAAAAACTGTCATATTAAGCGGTGTTGAATGAAAGTGTTGTATTTGTTTGGCCGGAGCCTTACAGGTGTTTCAAGTAGTTGGGAATTTTCAAAAAGCCTCACTGACAACTGTTAAAAACAAGATCTCGCCAGAACATTCATAATACACCCCGATATACAGAAGCGGTATATGGCTTGACAGTTTGAACGACGTTCGTGGCCTAGATGGTTTGAGAATTCAAAGTGCAAAAGTCAAAATTACTGGCGAGTTGAAAGTTGTTTTGATGATTTTGTTGAAATTTCAACTTGGTCGTTGCATATACTGTGTAACAAATGTTGGACAGCAGTGGCGCTAGCACGTTATTTCTCTTTTATTACAGGTATGTAGCACGATAAGCAGGCCTCTGGTCAATGCCGCTCTAAATGGGTTTAATGGAACGCTTATGGCATACGGACAAACTGGATCAGGTCTGACACCTTTATTTATTTTATTGCTATTATTAAAAATGACAACATGTTGGCTGAAAAAATTAAAAATCTTAAAAAGATGCGCGTACTGAAATTTCAGACGGGATTTTAAAGGAAAAAACAGCCCAACACAAATGGGCGTGGTTTGAAACAAAGAAACTTGGAAATCGGATAACAGCGGAACAAAGCTCAATAAATTCTTGATAAGCTAAAATGTAACCTGTTTAGGTTTAATGTCAATGACCGAGCGTATTACACTGAATTAATCGAACCGCGTTAACCGCATTTCTGTCTTGGAATTTTAATGTTAGCTGTATTGCATGTTTTCTTTTTATTGCCAACCAAATCAGTCGGGGAGATGCAGATTTCAAGTAGTCGCGTGCTGTTTGATTGCACCAGCACCGCTGGTCCTTTGGTTGGCTAAAAAAGTTAGAAGAAAAAAGAACTTGTATAAAATAGTTGGACAAATTAATCAAAAGTATTTAACCTAAAAAGTGTCGATTTAAGTGGGCGTCTCAGTAAACTGATATAAAAATGGAGTCTAATAGTTCCTTCTCTCCATGGTAACTAACTGTGATGCTATGTGCCTGTCAATCATTTCAGGTAAGACACACACACTGATGGCCCCAGATGGTATCACAGCTGGAGTGATAGAAAGGTGCTTCAAGAAAATCACTCAGGATGAGAGCCACGAATATAAAGTACAGTCTTTAACAACCACGTCATACTAAACACATACTCACTTAATATAACTCCGTCGCGCCGGCCACTGCGCAAAGGGCGATTAGTATGGGTCCTCCGCTACAGCCGGTCTTTGTAGTCTTCTTGATTGAGCTCCAACTCAAACGATATTTCTAGATCTCGGCTTCCTTGACTGTTTGGACACTTTACCGATAGTTTTTACCGATCACACTTCCTTATATTCTAGCCTAGTGAGTTGGCTGGGTTCAGTGATCTCTAAGATAATTGTACTACCATCTTTAATATCTGGTATAATTTTTTTGCCCTCCCTTCGTTTCTCTCTCTCTCTCGAGCTCAGCGCTTGTACTCTTCCCAGCACAAAGGATAATAGGGGGCTGTGAACAGTCTATTGATAGTTGAGCTAAATGATTCAACAGGTGCGCTGTAGTTTAGGCAGATTAGCATGTTAATGAACATGAAACAGCGCGAGAGCTGGACTGAAAAAGCTGTTCTCATACGTATCCTTGATTCTCTATTGCAAATACTGTGTTACAGTACAAAAAGAAAAAATGTGTTTTAGTTATCAACATCAGTGTTTCTCTTCAGGTGACCATGTCATACCTACAAATATATCAGGAGAAGATCTATGACTTACTCAACTCTACCAACAAGGTTGAGCTGAGCCTCAGAGAACATCCCGTAAAAGGTATGTCGAGATGCATGTAAAACTGGAGTTTGCCATACTGTCTATCGTGTGTTTCATGCTCTCTGTGCATACACGTGTTTCTTGTTGCAGCTGCGTGTCTCGAGTATTTATTATTCCACGCGTGTGTTTCGTGTTCGGACTTCTGCTGGCTCCTTGTTCCACGTTCTGTATTTTTCGCTGCCTGTTCCACGTAATCTTTCGATTCAAGAACGATTTGGAGAGATATCAAGCGAATTTCTGGAAGACTATGTCAGTAGATATGATTAAATATAACTTGCTAGTCGTCCACAATATTTAACGGTGATCGGATTCAGTAAAAGATTGTTTATCAGTTTTAACTTTCTTTATTTATGAACCCATAGGTGTTTACGTGGAAAACCTTTCTGAGTTTGTGGTCCGAAGTCCTTCAGAAGTGTTAAGTCTGCTTTCAGTGGGAAAGAAAAGACTTGTTTTCGCGGAGACTAAAATGAACAGGAATTCAAGCAGGTTTGAGACCAATTGAGTGAATGCATGGACACAATGACAAATGCCATAAACATATCGATTCCAATTTAAGAATCGTTATTTTCTGTTGTTTCGCATTCAAACCCCATGCTAGTTTCATTGATGTCAATTGCGTCCATAGACCATAATAAACGCATCTTCAGTCACTTTTTCTCGAGTTCCCTTATTTCTCTGACTGGTATGAAAAGGCTTTGACGTCCCGTACCGTTACAGATGACAAACGTACTTTCCTTTTTGCACGTCTTGACGTCTTCACTTCTTCACGTCAAAACAAGCGTTCTAGCCTTAGCGGCCACGATGAATGGCGAGATTAAACAGACATGCAAGAACCACTTGACTTCCGATTTCCAATCACAATTGAATACCTGGAAATGTTCACTAATTTGTTGATTATTTCGTTCTTACCCAGGTCTCACTCTGTTTGTCAGTTAACAATCGAAAGAACTCTGACCAAGAACCAGACGCAAACAGAAGGATGCGGCAAAACTGGTGAGTCAATAAATCAGTGGCTGTTGTGTGAAGTAGGGTACTAAAAAATGAGTCGCCATTTTGAAGGCAGACCTGGCGTCGAGGTTGGGGGTTGGTCGATTCAAATCAAATGCATTCTTTTTTGCCACTCTCTCTCTCTACGCTAAAGATAGCACTGCCATGAATGTCCAAAGCTTAGCAAAGTTTCAACTAGTAAGTGCAAAAACTATTAAATTTCAATGCAATTTTGTAATTTGGTATCAGCTGACGATTGCACTTTTCGTTTAGCTTCAAGTCAAGAGCGAGACGCTAAGGAGGGAGTGGCTGCTGGAGATGTCAAGGACAGTGAAGTAAGAATGTGTAATTGCATCTGACGGTCATATACTTAGCCAAGATCTTATGGTGGTTCAGTTCTAGAAATTATCACCATTCTCAGTATCTTCCACCAAATATAGGTTATATTCATCACATCATCGAGGATACTCCTGCATACTAGTCAGAATTTTTATGAATTTCGATTTCTATAGATTTCTAAATTTAATATTAACTCTCTTTATCACTTTCAATCTACGTGTTCTAGTCAAATGCATGTAGTTAAGTATGAGGAAAACGTACACTATACATCCTGCCTTTTTATCAACCACCTTTCGAGTCTTCTTTTCTTTTTTTTTTTTTCCCATCTTTCTTGCAAGGTCTTGAAGGATGATGTAGCCTCTGACGTGACAGAGGAGGTAAAAAATGTTTATTGTTGCTGAGTGAACTGTTTTTATGAAAGGGTGCTTCACAGATAATTTCTCTCCGCCGACTGATATGCACTCGCTTTTACCATTAGCACCCTGGAGAATGACTTGACTGGTATAAACGCTTACTGAATTGTTTCATTTAATATGAATCATCAATGTTCTTTTAGGGCACAGACACGGAAGATGACTCGATCGCAAAAATGGTGGCATTAAACGATGATGTTCTCATTCGGGGACGAATATATCTGTAAGTAAACTACTTTTGAATGTGTTTTAACGCATTTATAGAAGAAACTGGTAACTTAATTTGTAAGGTTTATTCTTTAGCTCCTTTAAAATCAGTTTCTAGACTTTTATGTGGCTCAGGTTTAATCTGGCAGACCTCGTAAATGCCGCGCGAACTGTATTCTACTTGTGTAATGACAACATTAAATCTTCTTAATTCTTTACGTCGAAAATCTTTTCCTGTTTTGGAAATGTTAGTTTTTATTTCACATAAGTTTATATTGGCTGTATTTTTTTTTATTTTCAACTGATCTATATCTGCAGTAAAAATAAAGAATGTGAGGCTAAATACTGACAGCACATTTAAATTTTGCTTAATCTATAGGTGTGACCTGGCTGGCAGCGAGCGACTTAAGAAAACTCAAGCGGAGGGTGAGAGGCTAAGTGAAGCACAGCACATCAACTCTTCTCTGCTTGAGTTAGGGTAAGAATTCTCTCTTTCTACCAACCTCGATCACCCCTCCCCCCCACCTCCCTTCCCTTCCTTCCTTCCTTCCTTCCTTCCTTCCTTCCTTCCTTCCTTCCTTCCTTCCTTCCTTCCTTCCTTCCTTCCTTCCTTCCTTCCTTCCTTCCTTCCTTCCTTCCTTCCTTCCTTCCTTTCTTGTACGCTTGCCTGGTTGCCTGGTTGCTTGTTTGCTTCCTCCCTTTCTTCCTTAGCGTCCCTCAGCGTCCTTTTTGAGGGGAGTCGTAGTACCGACTGCGTGGGAGGCTAAGGAAGAAAGAGAAAAAGCAAACAAGCAAGCTAGGAAGCAAGTATTCAAGTTATTAAGCGAGCAAGCAAGGGAGGAATGAGAGAAGGTTTGTGCGGAGGAGGGTAATACGACTCCCCTAAAAAAGACTGCATGTGAGGCTAGTACTCCTTCCTTCCTACCTTCCATCCTTCCTTCTTTCCCGTTCATTAATGTTTTCTACAAATGTGCACTTTCGTTTATTACCCCTTTTAAAGACAACATGTAAATACGCGAGTTCGCATTAGAGCTGAGGACTGCCTTGTAAAGAATAGCATATAAACTAATAAACACATAAACCAATTCTTCTTAACCAGGAATGTTATCCAAGCGTTAGCAGAAGGAAAGAAGACCCACGTGCCATTTCGAAATTCAACCCTCACAAGATTGCTTCAAGAGAGTCTAGGTGGTAACTGCAAAACAAGCTTAGTGGTAAGTATATGTGTAGAATAACATTGCTTGGCCACAGCCGCTTCTCAAAACCGTTTGCTTTTATACAGTGTATTTGGGTCTTTTCTGACGATTGGGTGTTAGATGTGAGTGAACGCTTTTTAGGAGCCCAAAAGCTTAACTTTGCACGCTTTCTAAAGCGACCATAATCTCATCAAATTAATGAAACTCCAGTGTCATTAACCATAAGAAGGGCGCCTTTTCAAAGCAAGAAGCCGATATGAAACGTCTCAGACAATCAGTCTCAAAATTAAAATGAAAAGGAAAGTTTTCACACTTCATTGTCTCCAATTATATGTGCTCAGAGTGATGTTTTTTGTTAGTCTGCGTTATGCTTGGTAGCTTTTGAACAGACTCTCTATTGGGAAAAAGGGCAAAAAGAAAGGCCGAAAAGGGAACGGAGGGGGAGGGGAAGGAAAGGAAAGGAGAGAGCGGAAGGGAGGGCTCGCTCAATTTTTTTTGCGCCCTAGTTTTAAACTTTTGTAAACAGGCGACAACAACAAAATACCTTCTCAATTTCTTCAGGTGTGCGTATCGCCGTCCATGGGTGATGTCAGTGAGACCAAAAGCGCGTTATTTTTTGGATCCCGGGCCATGAAGATAACCAACACTGCTTACATTAATGTTGAGGTAAGAGTCAGTTGAATTGATTTAAGGTGAACATACATAGCAATTAAAACACAATCACAGTCAAACCGAGAGTTCGCGATGGTGTACAAAGTTGCTAGCGCGTTGGACTTCAGATCTGAAGGTCGGTGGTTCAAGGCCATCGTGTTGTTTCCTTGGGCAAGAAACTTTTCGTCCACTGTCTCTCTCTACCCAGGTGTATAAATGGGTTCCGTTGATATACTGCTAGGAGTAGCTCTGCGATGGACTACTATCCCAGCTGGGGAGGGGGTGGACGGGGTGGAGGGAGGAAAGGACAAGCAATACTCTTGGTTGGTTCATGCCACCAAACAATGATGCGATAGCAACATTGTTTGGTGGTGTTCTCCTTTCCTTTTCTGCCGATCCACGCGAACGAAAACAAAAATTTTGCCAACTTTTCTGTCTCAGGTTGATTACAAGAGACTCAGCGAGGATTTGTCCAAGATTGTGGATATGAGAGGTACTATCTAAACTTACTCAGGTTGTACTTATTGACGGTACAGTTATCTGCGCCATTTGTTCCTTACCTGTTTATTAAATTAATTGTCTCAGATTTGCCCGAAGAGATGTACTAATAAAGACAAACGACAGATCAGTGCCAAACGACAAGAAACTGATTGACAATTAAAAAAAAACTAACTAACTAACTAACTAACTGACAAACATAGAGCTTCTAACATCAGTCTCTCTCAAAATGCTTCATTTTGTAAGGGCCGAGAGGGGCACGAGGCGAGAGATTTGGATGTGGGCCGCCTTCAGTGAACTTGTCGAATTTGCTAAGAAAATGTGGACTAGTACTGCAAGAAATTGAACTAGCACATCAGTTGAGATCAGCATCTATTTTCTATTGCATCTTATACAATGGACACAGTAAAACGCGCGTTCTGATTGGTCTAAAGGAGGTTGTAATTAAAGAACAGACGCACGAACAACGTGATGGGCCGCAAAGGTCTGCACGCGCAGATCGTCACTACGAAGATTTTTTAAAGCATTTCTAAGTTTTGTGCTGGATACCCGATGTCAAAACAATGTACAAAACAAATAGATTCCATTTGGCCATGAGTGTGTACTTTGACAACGCACAGAGGATGTCTAAACGCGGCAAGAACATCAGTCACGCTAGGACCCGCAGGCGAGTAGCGTACCTCGTTGTTCTCGCCACGTTTTGACGTCATCTGTGCGTTATCAGAGTACACACGCACGGTCCAATGGAATCTGATTGTTAAATAAAGCTCTCAAATGTGTAAAGCCATTCACAAACCGCACTTTCTCAACAATCTTAACTTTGTCCTTCAACAGAGAAAGATATGGAAGAGTTGAAACAATCGTATGAGAATAGGATCGAAAGAATCAAACACGAAGTAGAAACAACAGTGGGAAACACCATGGCTGAAGCAGACAGAGTTGTAGCATCAGTGAAGAACCTTTACGAAAACCAGGTACATCAGATCACTGCAAATGTGCCAACAAAGTTGTTGAAGTGTTCTATAATTACCTTTTGAAAAGCAGTAAAAATCAAACAAGCAAACCACAAGCAACACGTGATTAAGGCCTCGGTCGTACGGATTCAAGACTATCAAGCATTTTCTCTACTTGTCCCAACCCTATACTCCTTGCGCTTCCAAGATGGCGGCTTAAAAAAACGATGGAACCCGCGAGCGCTGCTTTTGGACAACAAAAAAACAAACAAACAAAAACGCCTGCACTGCAGGTTATGTTGAATACAACTTTGCTGTACGATTTTGAGCGAATTGGCGAAACGAATTCAGCATTGTTGTTCATGCCTGAGAACAAACGAAAAGTTGAATCGACATCATTCATCGTGTTGAGCGGTGTTGAAAGAAAATGTTGAAATAGTTTGTCTGAGGCGCAATGTTTTCAGTTAAATGTAAGCCGCTTCTTAATTGATTTCATCTACACACTCAAATTCCGGGAACGCATGTAAACGTTTTGATTCTAGGAGGGATAGGTTAACAGATTGGCACTTGAAAATTTGAGGAATTGGCAAGAGCTCTTTCTGTCCCCTCAACCATCGAGGGAAGTCAACCTGGCTAATGACAATAGACGTAAATTAATACACCAATCGTGACGCAAAAGCAAGAACGTGCAGCCGTTGCCAAGCGCGGGAAAACACTCGTTACGGATGGTTAAATTGGGTTTCCATCTGATTGGTTGAAAAACAATACGTTTCTACTGATTGCAGGTTGTAAAGAGCGTGTTGCAGTGTTTTTTGAATTTTGAACCATTTATATAACTTACCAAGCGTAATACACACCAGCTACCAATTTCAATTCGTTTCTCTCCTGTCGACTTCACAAGAAAGTCAGAAATTGATTATTGATTTCTTTCCGTGTTTATTTCAAACACGCCTTTTCTTCACAGTCAATTTTAATAAATGTAGTGAAAAACCATCTTTTTTTGTTCTCAGCAATCAAGTTTTCAAAGTGATATCGAAAGTCTAAATTCAAGTTTAGAAGAGGAGAGAGCGTGCACCGCAAATCTACAATGCAAACTGACAATGACGAAATCCAAACTGGAAGAAGATATGTTTAGAGCAAGAAGCACCTTACTAATGGATATAATCTCGATGCAGCTATTTTACGGGGTCAAGGAACTTTCTCTCGATGATGCACCCGTTCTTCTAGAAAACGAATCAAGTGTCAAGTGTCTGAAAGATGGCTACATTCAATCTGTGGCAACCACAAGCAAGTTGCTAGAAAATACAGATCTGCTTTTGGAACTGTTCAAAGGCTATCTAAAGGTGATGAATTCCAAAGGTGAAAAACTGCTGGAAAATTCTGAAAGTCTACGATTCTTGATCGGAACGGAAGAGTTTCTTGAAGAGCCATCAGTGTTGTGTGAAACGGAAGATGAGTCTTTGTACTTGACAAATAAAACGGACGACGATAAAGTGGTTGCGTCGTTACGCTGCAACGAAACACCATTGGAGTCACACAACAAGGTTATTGGTTCTAAAGAAATACGTGACAACGACGAGTATTCCAGTTTGAGAGACAAATTAGTTTCACTTAAGAACATCATAGACGATGAGGCCTTGGATTTCATGAAAAGAGCATTTGAATTTGATGGGGACAGCATCGATCAGGCATCACGCGCGAGGAAAGGTATTTATGAGAGGATACAAGAATTTCTGGAGAAAAGAGCTGCAGTTCCGGGTAAGTATGTATAGGTCTGAAGATGTCTAAAATTGTTAAGACAGAAGCTATCCTTGATCCCGAAAGTTGTTCCGCGCTTGTCTATGGCCTGTGAGCAGGGTCACTTCCCTGGATATTCGCGCAACTGCGTCCATTTTCAAGCCAGAGGAGAAGGGAGCCGGCAGGGAGAATGGGAAAATGAAAAGACGCTGCTTTTTTCTTTGCTGTCGTGCCTAGCAGCGCGAAATCCCGGCGAAGTGAGCGTGCTCGCCTACCTTCTATATGGCACCGCACTTTTGACCCTTCTTTGTTGAGGGACATGTCAACCAAGTGGTGAGGTGGTCGACGTATTATAAAATACGTTGGGTTGAGATGTGATGTTATCATGGCCAAAGCCCAACGAAGATCAGATATAAATACACCTTCTGGGCCCATCTTTCATTAAAATACTGACTTGGCTACTTCTTAGATAGTGCATACCCTAATTCACCGGTAGAGTGGTAGGGAATGCAAACTAAACACTGATATCGTACTAATCACAAAATAAAGGGAGCTACATTATTATCGTGAAATATTTTGTAGTTAAGAATTGTGCTAATTAGTTTCTTTCTTTAGATGGACAAAGAGATTCGAATCTACCGTGCGTGGCCGACACTCTTGCCCTACTCGACCACTGTCACAGCCACGTGATTGTAGACAAGGCGCTTCAAAGCGCGTTACTAGTTCTGGAAAACAACAACGTTAAAAGGCGTTGTTATGATATCCAGATGCAGAAAAATGTCTTGGAAGATCAAAACGAAGCACTGCAGAAACAAATCCAGAGTTTGAAGAGCGAGGTCGAGAAGCTAAATGGAAAACTAAACGAAACGTCCACCAAGTTGTGCGACGTAAAGGAAAGTAAAGAACGACTGGAAGATGATTTATCTTCAGTGTTCCAGCTTTATAACATGAGGAACGGTGAAGAAACCACAGAAGAGGAAGTCGGAGTAGACAACAGTCTTTGTCCAGACAAACTCCAGGCGCAAATTTTAACTTTGGTGGAAAACAATGAAAAGCTACAAGAGGAGTTGGCAGTGAAGGAGCAGGAGACCGAAAACCTAAAATGCGAGCTGACATCTGTTAAGGTTAGTAGGTGCCTTAGGCTATTTTTTTATTTTGATCACTGCCTTGCCTACGAGAGGTGTATAACTGCTTGCGAGGAATTTTATTGTTGACATGTTAATGAATGTAATCTCTACCGATTTCGCCAGAAATTGGCTAGAAATTTGTGTGAACGAAGCTGAGTTATTAGATCGCTGAATAACGAATCTTCTTCTTTTTAATTTATTTAATTCATGTCGCGAAATGCAAAGTTATAAGAGACGCAAATAGGCTTTTATTTGCCAATTAAAACCATCATGAGTGGTATAGGCTATGTTTACGATTTAAGTGAGCAAAGTTTAAATTAAAGCAGTAAGTTTTTTTTACACTGGGATGTACGTCAACAACCTCGAAGTTACTGCAAATAAACTAGTTTGTTTGTTGGCGACGAAAAAAAGGTTTACTGAATACATTTTGTAACCTCCACCCCCCCCCCCTTCCCCCCCCAAAAAAATACAAAACAAAACATAACCAAAACAAAAACAAAAAAAAAACATTTTGTAAACCCGTGAAGTTTCACCGTTAAAACTCTATGGAAAATACAACTGCATGTCTATTATGATAACAAGACCCAGCAGACGTTGTGTATATCTACATGTAACACAAGCCTCACAGACATGCATTTTATAAAGAAGCTACAAAGACGACTGCCAAACTTACTAACCTAGCTACGATTAAACGACGCATTTTGTGGACAAAGAACGGACACAACTTCGCAGCTGCTTGCAACCATCCCTCTCACAGGTGACTTGTTTGAAACCTTCTGAACTGATCATTCCTTTTTTTTTTGCTGTTTACTTTTTTTCTACTTGCTACTGGCAAAATAGCTAGGTTGGGTGTTTTCCCACGACCTTCATATGACTTGTCTAATGAAGCTTTAACGACAAGATGCCTTAACGCTAAAACACAAAGTTTGTAATTAAACACACGACAACGGTTTCATTTACTTCCTGTATATCAAGTTGATTATAAACGCAGTGTTTTGCCACATTACTGAAGAAACAACATGTAATGTTATTCCTGAATTGGAGTATCACAATATGCTGGAAAGATTTAAGACCAACAAAGTATTATCAATTTATCAGGGTCCACCGAGAAGCCTGTGGGATAAGATGAAATTAAGGACTCACAAACCTTCACAGGAGAAAAATCCAGGCTGATGAAAGAATTTCTCTGCTTAATACGTACTGCAGGCCTACATTCTAGTGACCCCGACCTGGAGAAAGCTTTTACATTGTTTACCTGCCTAGCTTCTTCCAACAAAGTGTTATTAATTTACAAGGACTGAGGGCGTAGCCAGCAGGATAAGAGGAACCTATTTAATTAAGGACTCACAAACCGTCACAGGATAAACTCCAGGCTGTTCAAAGGAATTTTTGCCCAATACGCATTGCGGACCTACATTCTACTCACCCTTGACCGGGAGAAAGCTTCTTGTTTACCGACTCATCTTCGCAGCGCTTTTTTGTTGGATAGACCGCACATCTACCATCCCTTTTGCAAGAACTCAAATGAGTGGGTGGGAAAATTTTCCTCAATTGTTGGCTGAATCTGTGGCACTTTTGCATCGATGTTGTTAAGCAATATGACCGCGCAAACTGATAGTGTTGGGTGACTTGTCAACGTTTGGAGTGCTTGTGCTTTTACTTTACTCACTGGGTAATAAAGATCGGGATTTCTTGAGGTCCTTTCGTGAGTGCTCAGACTGTGCTAGTGCGTTAACCGACTGGATAATAAGATTGAGAACCTTCAAGTACAGGGAAAAAAGGCTTCAGATTCCTTCACTCAACTGGACTTTTCTTGCGAGGAAGAGGACATTTGATTGCTATATGTGGTAGTTAAAAGTAGTGGCTGACTGTCATAACCGTCACTGGAAGGAAAAACGCTATTACTTGGACATGACTAAAACTTGAAGTCGGAGTGACTTGACGTTGGAACCGCGCATTGCAGCACAGAACTGCAAGCGTATTTCTCAGGAAAATCGCATATTTCATCCTGGTTCTTGCCCGAGCTGTTGAAAACAGGGGTACACTTAACAAAGCCGTTTTAAATCGAAGCTCAATGTTAGCGTGAGGAGAATACAAATGCAGTAATAGAAAATAAGTCACTATTTAAGCAAGGGAAATCTTTGCGGTGTAAATGTTTCACGTTTTTTTACAATCTGATTAACGTGACTGTAAAACTTTAACTTGAGTTTTGTCAAAAATAATTCGGTACAACCGTACATACATACACCGTATACCATTTACCCATTCGATATATGAGTAAACGAAACTTTTGGGATGAGATTATATATATCGGTTTTAGTTAGTTACATAAGGTGAAAATTTTTGTTACTGTGTAGAGAACGCGGCTGTTTTTGCTCTGATATTTTAGTAGTTGTTTTAATAAAAATGTATGTTGCTTTTTACAATAATTTAATTTAAAAAATTGTTCTTTAAATCTCTCGTAATAAAGTTGCTTTTTTACAATAATTTAATTTAAAAAGTTGTTCATTAATCTGTCGAATTAAAATTCACTGATTCTGTCCTCCTTCATTGGGTCAGTATATAATCTTGAGGAAAAAAATGATAATAATATCCGGCTTTTTGTCGCCTTGATAGGCAAAGACAATGAACAGACACTGATAAGAGACTGGAGCAAGACATTTGACTTGATGCAGAGCGTGACTATGCAAGCAATGCAATGAGAGTGCGCGCAACATTGCGTGTAGCTAACATTGCAAAATGGCATGCAACATAATTCATAGCAAAAAGATGTTGTGGCTGATTTAGTCTGCAACTGTTAGCTATATTGCTTCGTGCAATTTCGTTATCAAGCTTTCCAGCCAATGCGAGTTTTGCCATGCTGTCTGAGACAGGCAAGGCAAGACATTTAAAAGGTGCAATAATTAATTTGATATATGTGGTCTCTGCTTATTGCTCGAAAAGAAATATAAATACTTAAGCTTTACCTTGCCCTGAATTCTTTAGTCACCCACCACAGATCTACTGGCTTTGAATTACCTGGTCCAGCTGCAAGGGTAATGGACCCGACTTAATACTTGTGTTTTTCTTGTACCCAAAAGAGATGAAAAAACAGAGTACGGAACGAAATCTTGAGAGCCTGTCCTCAGTAGCCTCGAAATCAATGGAATATTTGGATGTATTAGATCGTTATATATGGTAGCGAGCTTCAGATCGGACTGAGGACGAGTGGGACTTTTGAATTCCTGGTCGCGGGTTTAGGATTGTAATCTGCCCTATGAATATCGTTCCCATAGTATCATTTTTTTACTGGTCAGCAACAGGGAGCAACGAGAGCAGCGAGAGCAACGAGAGCAAGGAGAGCAACGAGAGCTCTGAGAATTTAGCTGTTTTGAAATTCGAAAGTCGTCCTCGTACTCAATTTCATTCCCGTAGTCCGATCTGAAGGTCGCTATTATTAGTGTTTGCGCTACAAAGAAATAAGTACTTTTACTTAAAGATATTTTTGTGGTCACTTGCTTAGCGAAAGAGTTCAACTATAGCTCAGTTGGTTTTGCAAGTTCTTCTGTATAATTTCTCTTCCTCTCCGTCCCTCCACTTTCCTCAACCTTTCACTGTGTTAGACTATAACTCTTTGTTTCCCGTTTTCCCTTGGTCTCCTGATCTAATAGCCTCAGGTAAGGGTTATTGACCGAAATGTTAACAGTATTTTAATAACACTAAACGCACTTACTTTCTTTCGTTGCAGGAAGAACTACAGAGAGAGAGGGAGAAACACTGCCAAATCCAACAAGATGTCAAGAGTGCACAGACGGATTGCTTGGTAGAAGAGGGATCCACAGCTCACGATGAAATGTCACTTAAATATCAAAACGGTGAACTCCTTCGTAATATTTTGTCCTCTTTTCGCGAAGATTATTCCTCGTCTTTGGAAAAAGCGGCATCTGACGCCCAGACTAACGACTCGGTTGGTCTGTCTTCTTTGAGGGCAATTATCAGCAAACGCCTTGGAGAAGAATGGTCCCTTCTGGTCCTTGAAAACGCCAAAATGAAATCAGAGCTCGATAATATTAGAAACAGAATAGACCAGGAGAAGAGGAGCTTTGCCAGCGAGCTGACAGGATTGCAAGTTAACAGGGAAAATGAAAATCAATTGCAAATTGATGAGGAAGGTGTTTTGACAGACAACTCTATGCTGTCAAACAATGGAGTGTCAAATAATGAAGTTTTGGAAGTCATGGTTTACGATCAGAATAAAGTCATAGCTAAGCTAGAAAAGGATAAACAACAGGTTATCAAAGAACTTCAGCGGTACAAAGAAGACCCGAAAACAAACGATGATGTAGATGGCAAGATTGAAAGCCTCAGGGAGAGACATGGCGAGGGTTCCGACAATTTAGGAAACATCGTTAGAGAAAAAATCCACGACCTAGAGACAGAACAAAGAAAAAATGAAACCCTACGAAGTGAATTGCAGTTGTTAAGAGGCAAGTACAAGTCTCTTGAAGAAAGCTTCGAAGATTCAAAAAAGTCGAGAGAAAGTTTGGAAGAAAAGCTGGAAAATCTTGCTGACAGAGAAAGAAATCTTTGTGCAGAGATTGAACAAATGAAAGGAACTTGCAGTAGGTTAGACGAACAGTTACTTCTATCTACCAAAGAGAACAGTAAATTGAAAGAAGAGCTTAAAGAGTTGCAGTTTCAAATTCATGAGGCGCAGCAAGAAAGAGATGCAATCAAAGAACAGAAAATTGCGTTAGAGGAAAGTTTCCGCCAAGAACGACTCAAAACTGAACGGGAACTTAAATTGGAGGGAGAACAAGTGCAAGTGACAATTCACCAATTTGAGGAAGAAAGGCGCTTGTTGCAGTCCAAGGAAAACTGCTTGAGTAAAATAGAAAGGGAGTTGGCTGAGACTAAGGAGAGTCACAAGCAACTACAACAATGCGTTAGCGAATACGAGGTAGAAAGAGACAACATGTTGAGAGAGATCAACAGCTTAAGGTGTCTACAAGGCTTGCCAACTATAAACCGCCCATTAAATAGCAGAGAAGAAAGATCTCTGCAATCTAACGACAGAGAAAAACACATACAAAACAGAAAAAATAACAAGCTGAACTCCGAATTGACACGCGCCAAGGAACAGCTCGTGAGACTCAAAGCGGAGCTCACGCTGTCCAACATGCAAACCAAGAATCTGGGTACTCAATTGTCGTCACTGCGCGAAGACAGCACGAAGCTGGAAGCCGAGCTGTTGACGGTTCGACTTTCTCCGAAAAATTCACGACAACGAAGAAATTCTTTCAACTGTTATGACGAAACCGTGCGACTGGAGATGGAGCTTGGAGAGGCTAAAGAAAGAATTATCGATTTGCAAGAGAAGCTGCTGGTTATCTACAAGGAGAAATTTGCTCTAGAAGAGAAAATAATGAGCTTGGAAGGACGAACGAAGAAAGAAACGCAAGATGCTGTCCTGGTTCATCACGAAGAAAGTGAAAACGAGAAACCCGTGGTAAAAGAGTTAGAATATAACGCCGAGAAACCATACGCAATTCAAAATTCAATCAACCACGATCATGACCAAGAGATTCACTTGGAACAAATAAAATTGTTCGAAAATAAGATTAATTTGTTGGAAGCTGAGAAAGCGCAGCTTAAGAGGGACCTTGAAAGCACAAGCGCGGACAAAAGTCGCCTAGAGGGAATTGAATACTGCGTACAACAATTGGTTACACTTGAAGACGAGCAACTAAGGTTAAAAAGCAGATTGAAGATGTGGGCTCAAAACGTAGGCGATGAGCAGTACATCAGCGAAACAAACGAGAACTCATTGAGAACGTCCGCAGATTCAAGCAAAACCGTTGACAACGTTTTTCTTAATGAGCTGAAAGACTTGTATGCAGAAAATGTGGCCCTTCAAGAAGAGTCTGAGATTTTAAAAGAAACAATACTTGAATTGGAAAGTGATCTAGCGACGTTGAAGCTGAAGTTATCCATGAAAGAAAACGCTCAAGATATGACGCTTGACAAGAAAACACTCTCAATGCTCCTAGTGTCAGTTAAACAAGAGAGAGCGGAACTGCAAAAGGCTTTGGATGGCGTTCTTGTTGAAAAAGACGATTTAGAGGAGGAACTTGCGGAAACAAAAATGAAGTACGCAAGATTACAGAGAGAATATGCCATGGCAAGCATGATAAAAGACGATTTAGAACTTGAGATTCTCTCGCTTAGAACAGTTAACTTGAGCCGTGGGCTTTCAGACCTCACACAAAGCAGCGAAGAATGTAGAAGCGAAATTTCCGACTCCTCCACCGAGGAAGTGCTATTTTGCGGCGATGGTGGTGTTGAGGAGAAAGATGCCTGTCTAGGACATGAAGGACTGATAATTAATGGAGTAAAAGATAAGGAAAGTATGAACGGTGCGCCTTTCAAACCAAAATCAGTGAGTATTGTTACTACATTTTGTTCTTGTTTTTGAGCAGATTTAAGGACGGTGCCTCCTTTTGTTACTGCGCATACGTTCTGCGCATCTCGGGATATTCGGGTTTCTCAGGAATTTGTCCACTAAGACAACGATATTTTTGCGCGGTTTAAGCGTATGTGGAAAAAGCAGATCTTAGCAAGGGCTATCAGAATCCAAAAAGAAAATTGGGGGTAACCGCGCATTTTTCAGAGATAATTGAGCTTAAACTTAGAAAGAAATTGCCATACATTCTTTGTATTTCGTTAACGCTTTGTTAAAATTATGACCGGTTGCTTAATTAACTCTGAAAAATGCGTGGTTATCCACGTTATTCTTTTTGGATTCCAATTATCCTTGCTAAGATCTGCTTTTTCCCCATAGTCATAACCTTTGCAAAAATAATTTGTGTTAGGAGGCACGTACTAATGTATGGCCTTGACGGTTGACATTGCAAAAAAGTGACTTTTACGGTAACGGCTACATTTCCATTCATTAGATCCTTGACGTTTAAAGAAATTCAGGTTAAAAATTTACGGATAACGGCAAAAGTTTAATTTACATTGACTTCGTTTTTCTGCTTGGGGTTAAAATCTTTATTACTTTGACACTAGACACTTAACGTTTTCGGTTGACTGACAAAAAAAACTTACTTTTACGTTGACAGTTACAATTCGAGCCTTTTAGCGGTTACTCCATGGTAGACTACAAGCATTCCCTTTTTCTGCTCAGGGATAGCTGAGCTGAAAGAACATGTGAACGCGCCGCACGCCTGAAAGGAGGCTGCCCCGTGGAAAACGTAACGCGCACCACACGCACGCCAAGTTTATTCTCTGCGCAAGCAGAACATAGTTAATTAAAGAATCTGGTTTTGAAGCTCCTAAAAGTCCTTTGTTTTATGTTTTTGTTACCGTTTTTAGCCTTGACGGTGCACATACAACAATAGGTTTTGAATTTTGCATGAGCAACGAACCAATAAAAATGTTACTAGAATTATATGAAGATCATCGCAGTGAAGGTGTTTCAACTTAAGCAGTTGAAAAGAAGAAGAAACCTGAAAAAATTCAGGCTTGAACGGGATTCGAACCCTGACCACTGCGATACCGGTGCAGAGCTCTAACCAACTGAGCTATCAAGCCAACTGGGAGCTGGTCAATTGACAGTCTGATTGAGAGTTCGTATTTATCCCGTAGATGGAGAAATGAACATGAATATATAAGATAACCATATTTTTGAACTGCGGATAGAGACAGAATTATACGAAGATCATCGCAGTGAAGGTTTTTCAACTTAAGCAGTTGAAAAAAAGAAACCTGAAAAAATTCAGGCTTGAACGGGAATCGAACCCATGACCTCTGCGATACCGGTGCAGCGCTCTAACCAACTGAGCTATCAAGCCAACTGGGAGCTGGCCAATTGAGAGTTCGTATTTATCCCGTAGATGGAGAAATGAACCTTAATATATGAAATAATCATGTATTTGAACTGCGGATAAAGATAGAATTATATGAAGATCATCGCAGTGTAGGTGTTTCAACTTATTCAGCCAGTGTGCAAACTTAAAAGATTGTGCTTGATCATAACACTTTCAACATAAATTGCAGCGCCTTTGTTATGGCCTTTGAAACTTGCAAGGTTTTATAACCAGTCCCTCGACTAACTATGAGCAGAAGGAGAGACTGTAGGTCTAACCTGAGACCCTCAGAACATAAGCATGTGAATAACATAGTAGACCAATTAAATAATGTCACACGGAGAAAAAAAGTATGAAATATCTTTACCGTTATGTCTGCGCGATTCAGTCATCAATTGAAACAATAAAACTCTCTGCAACTGAACATGTAAAAAACAGAACAAAACAACAACCAAACAACTGTTAAGGTAAAATGCGATAAACGAATTAACTAAAATCTTCATGGGACAGAGGACAAACTAAAAGAGAGTGGAATATTTTGAATAATTATATTTTCTTCGTTCCAGAACGGAAAGAAATCATTGATTCCAAGGCCTAGCAGTTTACCAGGCTTAAAAACAACGGCAAAAAAGGGACTGGGAAGACGTAAGTTGAAGCATGCACAAATAAGTGAGACGCTTAATGATGTTAGTTGCAGCTATTTTGTGTGCTCCAGCTTTTGTTAACTTAGCAGATCGATTGTTCACTGCAAACTGACAAAAACCATAAATTATATTTGTCGCTGGCAATTATCATTCCTAAAAGCCTTACAGTTTTCCATCTTTACACTCGGGCAACTGTGATCTTTTTATGAGAACGTAAAAGATCTATGAGGCGTTTAATTATTGTTGCACTTAACTTTCTAAGGTCATCACCCATTTCTAAAACATTTACGCCACGTTATCTGTTTTCTTCTTCAGCAGGAACTCTTCCGTCCGCGCCCAGTGGTGGAAAACTGGGTAACAATACGCCAAGGTAGCTATAGCGATAGATACGGTATTGTTGAGAAAAACCACTGGTCGTATGAATCGTTACAGCCTTCTCTACTGCCCTTGGCTGAATTCTATCGAACGTAAACACAAGAAAGTAGTAGAGTAATTTAAGTAGTTGTTATTGTAATTTAAGATCCAAAGCAAGGAATAAATGCGTGGTGTACCAGTGTAGTGATGATAGAACTGGGGAAAAATAACTAAGGAAAAAAAAACGATTGACCACAAAAACAACAACAAGCATAATACCGTAAATGCACCTTCCTCTGACAATCAACACTTGTGTAGATAATTCCGCAAAACATCCCCTAGATAGAGGTGGAAAACGGCGGAGGTTAGGCTCTGGGATCACGGAGGGGAACAGAGAACGGAGCAAGAAAGTCGGTAGATTGATTCTTGATTTATATTTTCTACATGAACTAACCAACTAACACCGATTGCACGGATAGGTTTCACGCAGAGGACAACCAATCGACGACTAACACTGAACCACAACGCCCAGCAATATCCTATGACCTAATAAGGATCGATGACGTAAACGATGACGCAATGCACGCGGACGCTAACTGCACTGACAGTGAGCTCTTGAGAGAAACTTCTAAAGGGGAAAGAGAAAAATCCGAGGGAATGGAACCAGACGGAAGTACACATGACAAAACTTCAAACATTGAGAAAGACGGCAAAAGTGACATTTTAGTAGATATTGTTCAACGTGAAGAACACTGGGGCCCATTTCAGGAAAATGCAGGTTCCGAACCTGTAGTGGTCCATTCAACAGAAGTCCTTGTCAAGACTGCGTGGTCTATAAAAAATATTTTCAGGCGACAAAAGTCGATGCCTCTTCCTGATCACAATCTTGGTGTTCTGATGCAGTGATTAATTTTAATCATCGGTTGAAATTGTGAGTGAACCTATAATTTTACTGTTTTTGTAAAGTATAGTCGGACAGGTCATTTGGTTGCAAAGACTCCAAACCTCATTCAAACCCTTGACGTAACTTGTCCAGCTCATTTCATAGAAAGACCAGAACCTGAATCTGAGTCAAACTCGTCATAATTAGAATTAGGGATGGACCATTACATTTTTGAGGGGAGGGGGGCTTGGGCAATTTTTTCTGCAGGAATTTTTTTCGTGACTAAAAGCTTTGTGTGAATTTTATCTCACTAGCTTGCAATATGTTACTTTGCTTTGTGCTGCTATGCACGTTTTTTTTTCTTCTACGAGAGCATCAAAAATCGCATGTGTAAACGGACCTTAAAATGGCAGGGAGAGAAGACCCTGGCACACATCAGTTCACGTCTCCAAAAATATTGGAGATTCAAATTTATTCAATAAATTGTGGCATTTAAGGCTCACTATTGACTTTTGTTGTGTGCCAAGGTCTTCTCTTGTCACCATTTTGAATAGAGAGCAGTCCCTGAGGACAAGGTTGGTAAACATGAAAGGGAGTTTGGCAAAAAAATAGAAACAACCACTCTGGTCAGGGTTTGATTCTGGTATAAAAAGCTGAAAAACATATTTACATGAAAATATGGTGAAAGTAGTTTGTTGAATTTGTAGTAACAGTCATAATGTAAATAGTTTTATTAGATCTTTAATATTAGCTGTTTATGATAATTGTAGACCTCTGGTGTAAATAAAGATCAAGATTTATACAGTTACTTGCAAGTGAGAGCCACTTATTTGCAAACCAGCTAATTTTTACTCTAAAGCAGGATGCACACTCAACGAGTGCAACTGAGACTTTGCAATGGGTTTCTTTGGTAAAAATCATCAGCATCTTGTCTCAGAGAATTTCCTGGCCTGATGCAATCACCAAACAGTTTTTTTTCAGAGAGGAATATGCCTGCCCCTTACAAACAACTTATAAACAAAATAATCAAAAGAGACAAACTGGCTGAACAGATCAACAAATTTGACTAGCAAAAGACTGACAGAAATTACAACAACAAAAGTCAGGTGGAAATGTACCAATCACGTTTTAGAGTCTTCTTATACCTAATCGTACCTTTTTGGTACACTTCGGCAGCATATCAAATGAGGCTGATATACTGCCGAAGTGTACCAAAAACGGTGCGATTAGGTATTTACCATGCCCAAATTCATCCTCAAACCTGGCATTATTTTTTCGTACACGCGAGCGCCTGCCAGTGGAGCCGCGTCCACTTTTGGCGCGAAATTGTATTTTTTTTCTCTGTTAGCGTTAAACAAATTACTGTTTCGTTTAACAAATGTAACAGTTTTTACGTTTCGTTGTATTTCTGTTGTAATTTTCATCTCTAAAGTCTGCAAAAAAAGTGTGAGTTTTAGAAGCTGGCCATGATATCGTAGGATATCAGGTCAGTAACTTGATATTGTAGAAAATCATGACAGTAAACAAGGCTTCTGATTGGCTAATTCACCATTTGGGTATGGTAAAAAGCTAAAGTCATCATGGTTTGACTGACAAATGACCAATGACAAAGGTCACTTAATTGGCCAATCAGGTCAACTGTCAGAGACTAAATACCATTGTCATACCTCACAAGTCAAATGTATTTTCTTATTGATGAGCACATGTCACGTTTCATGTGTCAAAACAGTCCAACTCCCTAGGACAAACAAAACCTACTAACTCCCTAGGACAAACAAAACCTACTAACTCCCTAGGACAAACAAAGCCTACTAACTCCCTAGGACAAACAAAACCTACTAACTCCCTAGGAAAACACCAACTTGAACTTTCGACTTGCACAGGACCAGGTTGTGCACCTGATCACCGTGTCAAATTTGTGTGTCCATGGCATGTCAGGCAAATAATTTTTAAAAAAAAATAGTTTGTTCTATTTTTGAGTTGTGAGGTACTTGCCTTGGGGAAACAAAACTTGCTTTTTTCTCTTGGTGCCAGTCATTAAGTGCTTATTAACTGATGATACACAATTTACTTCATCTCTGATGATGACTATTGCAAGGTTGTCAAAACATCAGTTAGTGTTGCTGACAGTCCTTTTCAGGTCTTTGTTAACCCAGATGATCAAATACGAGCTTATGAATGATAATATGAAGAATATGAAGTGATTATGTGTGTGAATTTTAGCAGAAGAGGATTCTGAGAAGTCTGTATGCTGTGAGTTTTTTTCTTCAAAACCCTCAATGTTCAATTTCATGATTTGAGTCATCTGTGAGTGTGGCTTATACATGAAGAGTTGTGTGACCATATAATAATCAGTCTTACAACACACATCTACCTGTAGGGTAGGCATGCATAAGTGTAGAAAACACAGAATTTAGGAGGTTATGTGGCAAGTTTCACCAGCCATTCAACATCTTGTTTAGCAGCTTGAGCTGTTGTTTGTTCACATAAGTTGGTTTCCTCAAATGCCGGCTTCTCTTGGGTCCCTTGTGCATCATTTTGTGATTCTTGCCTACTCTCCACCTTTTCAGTTTCCCCTTTCCAGTCCTTTTAAACCTTGCCACGACAGCTTTGCATGTTTTCCTTTTACCAAGCTTACTCTTCATGTTAATGCCCCTTGTAGGAATTATTATACTACCAGATTTAAGAGACACCGCCATTAGCTTCATGAAATGTGATGCTGAATCAAACTGATAAATACTGCGGACTCCAACAAGTTGTCTTGATGAACATGTCATCACACATGTGCCAGTTTTCCAAGCACTGGATTGGAAGTTACAAGTTGAAAATCTTGCTGCCTGAGTCTTCATATTTGGTACTGTTGTTATCTCATTGCTAAGAACCAGGGCTGAATAAAAACAAACTTAAATATTAGTTATGGACAAGATTTCTCCACAGCCCAATACTTGGTAAATGTGAAGAACAGCTCCTGAAAAAACTGTTATTGGACCATCAGTAAATTGTCAGCCAACAAATAGCCGACTGTACGTCCAGTAAGACTTAATGAATGTTTAGAACTTGCCTGGATTATTAGCTTATTTTGCAGTCAAATTTATCTGTTAGCAACCTGTCAGTAACCCATTAATAGCTTGTCAGTCAACTTTTGGTTAAAAGATGGCCAACAGTCTACTGTGGGGAGCTCTTCTTCACAATCACCCCTCACCAAACTTAATACAAACAAATTTCTGACTCATGGATGATGAAAAGAACTCACGGTGAATGAGGCCATACAACTAGGTTCAAATGTGACATTATCACATTTGAACCTAGTTTTATGGCCTTGCTTGCCACGAGTCCCCCATAGCTCAGGGGTTAGAGCATCCAACCAGCACCTGGAAGGTCATGGGTTCCACTCCTGTTGGGAGGACTCACAATTTTTTTTTTCTGAGTATATGACTTGACAGTGCAATTTCATTTCTTTTCACTATCCAAGTTGATGTTTGTGTGGGATCATAAGGGAAAGTATGAGAGAAATTAAATGTATAATTAGTCATGGGATCTCATGGAAATCTCGCAAAGTTATATAACAGGTGAAAAAGCTTCCATAAAAGCGATAAGCTGACTTAATCATTGTAGATTCAATTTCTTTCATATTGTTCTCCACACATAAGCGGCACACAAAGGTTAAAATGAGAAGAAAATTGAATACGCAATTTAAATGTTGGGTTTTGCGGAAATCTTGGGCTAGATTTCAGAATACCCGATCCGCCTTTGTAAGCTTTAGATGACCTTAATTCTTTGAAGGCAATGCAAAAAATATTCGAAGTGGCAGGGTATAACACAGAATTTCTGCAGCCAGTATTAAACATTGATTGAACGGTCCGCAAGTTACAGTGTGCGGTGCATAACAAACTATAAGTACACATGTGGTACCAAAATTTCATTCTTTAACATACCTTTTGGCCTAAATGACGAACAAATTGTCCTAAAAGAAGGTAAAACAGAAGAAGAAAATATTCCCCTTGAAAATGAACTCATGCGGGCCGCCATCTTAGCTCGAAGTGTGGCGAGGAAGACTGGTAACAAATTCATAAGAGAAACCGCTGTATTGAATAATTGGCGCACTGCTTCCCATAAACCCATGCGGCGCCAATCAATATGGCGCCTTTAATTCCTAAAGAAAATGAGGCGAAGAAAGAAGAGATAAACGCAAAGCTGAACAAACAGACATCTCCAAACGATTCACCGAAACGGGTAGAAAAGGCACAGAAGATGAAGGAACAGATTTTGAATGCTCAAGCTCAAGGACCAGGAGCAGTAAAACCACTCGCCAGTGTAGGAACTGATATGAGGGTAGAAGAAAAACAAAACAAGGAAAAATTTTTCGAGTGGACTCCCCCGCCCCCACCAGAAACTATGGGACAGAAACTTTCACGGAAAGTTAAGGAGAATCCTTTCGTTCCTGTAGGTGAGTACTGAGGGTCCTTCATGAGAGCTCTCAAGCTAAATGTAAGCTTAAAAGAGTACCTTTCTGATCTTTGTGCCAATTGTGGTTATGCAATCGATATTAACTTAGTATTGTGGGCCATGGGACGGGGGACTCTAGGGGGGATGGGGGTCCAAGTAAGCTAAGTCCAGGTGAAGTCCAAGGATGTATCAGGGGCCATATATAAGCAAAGGGGTGGTGTGGAGGTGAAGACAGTAGCGTGTTGCTCATTTTGTAGGTGAACAGCTTCCCCAAACCTTCACTGAGGTTATTGCACTAGTGAGCGGGCCATTCCATTTTATATCCACACCCCCCTATGGAAGAGGTCAATCAAAATTTACCCCCTAAGAATCAAAGATCAAAAGTGCCGACACATGCCCCCCCCCCCCCACCCCCCCATCAGAAATTGCCTAAATTTTCTTTTCCCCTCAGAAAAAAGGCAAACCCCTCGGAAATATTTAAAAGATCAAAGGCGCCGACGCAGTGACTCCCTCAGAAATGACGTTCAAGGACCCCCTCAGAAAATCTCTTCCATCGGGGGGGTGTGGATATTAAATGGAATGGCCCGAGTTAATAGCCAAATGTATCTCCAGGCTAATATACCTGTTTGTATATAAACCTGCCTTTGATACCTGTTTGTATAGAAACCTGCCTTTGCCCCCAGGGGCAAAGGCAGGTTTTCTCATTGGGTTTGGGGATGGGGGTCCTTAATTCATGAACATTGGTTTGCACCATTGTTTTACTTGGTAAGCTAAGGGCACAATGTACCTAATTTTCCACCCCCTCCTCCCAGCAACCCCTTTCCATACTTGGAACATGTGGAATTGTAGTTTCCTGAATTGAGTGTTTATGGCCATTGGAAGCCTATTATTTTGTATGGTCACCAATCACTGAACTTAGAAACCTGGAAGGCATCACTGGTTCTGCAAGATAGCTGGTTTGCTAAAAATAATATTATTATTTATTTTTACTTTCTCAAAGGGGGGTCCTGGGCATCCCCCTTGGCTGCACCCCTGATTCCAGATGTGTTTGCATATCACAGGTCACGTGTTGGTTTCAAAGTTTTAAAACTCTCATTGTATTTTCTGCAGGTGCTCTTGCTACTGTGGGTGCCTTGACGTATGGCCTTTTCTCTTTTGTGCGAGGTGATACCCGCATGCAGCAACTCATGATGCGAGCAAGAGTTGCAGCTCAAGGAGGGACAATTGTTGCTGTTGCTGGTGGTGTAGTTTACATGCTTTTTCGTGATCATCAGGACAAGAAGGGACAAAGATAGTAACAATTTGGTACAAACAGTGGTGTGGTTACATCTTTGAGAATGGAGAAAACCTGAGCAAACTGTGAATGCTAGATATGTTTGTGTTTCAGGAATGACAATGACCAATCAGATGGAAGATGAGCTGGAATTACAAACATAATACTGGCTGCAGTTACTATTCCTATAAGCTTGTGGTGATGCTGGTTAACAGAGTCTGTAAAATATATTCTGTTCACAGCTTTCTGGGTTACATGCAAAAAATAGTAAACTGTCATTTAAGGATACTACACACTCTGTGTATTGTTGCGATTTTGTCAATAGGAAATTGTATTTAGTGTGTATTGCTGGTGTCTTGCTGAACAGTCAATTTGTAGTAAACTAATATATAATTATTAAAACATAAAAGTGAAGATCTTAACTGGTTGAGAAATACAGCTTTAAATTTATTTGCCTAATATCATTTTAATTATTTTATTGTACAAAATGCTTCTCCTAAAATTACAGAGGCTGTAAGTGTTGCCACTTACACTACAAACCCAATATTTAACAGTACAATAATGTACATATTTGCACTTACAATACTGTTATCTCACTACAAAGCCTCTTAAAATTTAATTTAAGGTACTGTAAAACCCTACAAAATCATTAATTTGATCAAATGTGACACATAAATTTTGTTATAAAATTGGCAATTAGACAAACCCTGACTCATAGGTTATCAAAAACTTTTACTTTAAATTCTTAAACATTGCTAATGGATTTATTTTACTTTTACTGTTGCTTTTATTACATGGCAGTTCTTTGTTTCATAAACATGACAAACCTTTTTCAAGACGTTTTTGTTATGACAATTTAAACTTAACACATGCAAAAATTGTAACACCAACAAGCAAAACGCAAAGTTAACCCAATGAAACACTTTGTAAAAAAGGAACTTGAGTAATACACTGTATTTCTCCAATAGAGACCACAGGATTAAAAACGGCCTAAGATTCATGTGATTCATGGTATTAAACTGATAGGAAATTTGAATACACTACATTGCACAAAATAACATGAATTGTGTACCCTTTAATACAGGTTTGTCCAGCATCTTTAGTAGAGAACTTACATTGTGTAAGCAGAGACATTGGAGGGTCAGAGATGTCAAGTGGTAGTTAATATTCCCTTTGTGGGCTCAGTGTTTTGCTTCTCAGTAAGGGCTAGAAAACTGGTGTTTGTGTCCGGTGACATGCCATTATGAACATGTTGAAATTACGAACATTATGCACACATTGCCAAAATAAGTCAAAAGGGAGACATTCATCTACCACCTGCCATCTGAGGCTCACAAACATCTAATTATCCTTGGGCTCAATATTGCCTTAGGGAGACTGTCCTATAGACCAGGATGTAGGGGTGACCATTTACAAACAATCCAATGGAACTGTATACAAAATTATAAATTTGATTTCCTAGTATTATGAGTTATTTTGCTCTGACAAATTTATTATTTGTTTAGCCTTGTAACACAATTTTGTCGAAAAATCCGTGGGGTAAAGAGTGTTGTGTTTCTTAACTAATCTATGATTCCCTTCAAGCAATTAGCTCCACATAGTTTGCAGGAAATAAACCAATATGGCCATCAGGACCTTGACCTCGCCACCAGCCGTCGTCAATCTGCTCTATATTTGTGATGATGTCACCAGGATCAAAAGTTATCTCTGTCTCATCACCTAGGAACAACAACGAGAAGACCAGAGTTGACACCTTAAACACACAGTACAAAATAATGTGATCATGTAAATGTGGTTAAAACTGAAGTACAAAGAATACCACAGGAAAGTACTGTTCATTGGCTTTCATTTGAATGGTCCCTTTTGTGTTTTGTCCAAGAAGGGGTGAACTCAAAAGTTAAGACATTGAGTATAATTATTGTAAGGAAAACTGAAGTTTAGGACAAGTGCTAAAACCAGATATTTGGCTGAAAACCAGAACTGCGGTGGATGTTGTGTTGGCTGAGTGAAAACTGGATAACTAAGAGGAGTTGCTCATGACAAATAAAAAAAGTACTAATTAATAGAACCCAGGTGGCCTGGTTAACTGTTACAAAATGCACTCTTGATGTCAGTTTAAAGGGGTAAGGGATTGAATCCAGGTTTACTATGCACTGACATGCTGAACAAAGTATGATAACTATGCAACCATCTCAAAGTCTTTTGAAGCTGTACATGTAGGTACCAGAAACCAGGATACACAGGGAGTGAAAACTGGAATCCCTTGCCTGCCACCAGATATTTGAAATGGCTGGAGATGTTTGTTTTCAGATAGCTGAGATGCCAAAGGCTGTATACTGTTTAAGAGTTTTATTTTCACGTACTTGCTTGGTAGTCATAGAGTGCTTTTGCTGTTAAACCCTGATCCTATGAGAAAAAAAATTGATGCACTCAACAAGCTGTTGCAATATCACTTCAGTTAATATTACGTATTTACACGCCAGAAAATGGTATAAGAAAATAATTGTCATAATGGGCAAATCCTGTACCATGCACATGCTAAGTACACCTTATTATACACTTAGCCTACACCCTATTAAAGTTTGAGCATGCACAAGTCCTAGGACTTTCTGTAAGGAATTAGTAAACTTGCTTATCAAACACCGTCAAGAGGTACCAGGAGCATGTAGCTGTGCCTTGTTCTTCTCTAAGGATTTCTGTTGTGCTCGTCTTGAATTCCTGTGTATTTACATACACATAACAATACAACTGGGTTGCACTATACTGCACTTGGTGGCATTTACTATTCCCTTAATCAAACAAGAAAACAAAATCATAAAGTGCGCTTTTGTATATAATATACAATCACACAATGAAAATTATGGGTGGTGCTGGACAAACCCTGACCCTACAATACTGTTAAAAAATAACTATACAGAGCACATTGAAGTCAGTACCTGTGCAGGGGTTGGTTCTGGTTCAGATGTTGCCACTGCACCTGATTCTCCAATAAGCTCCACATAATTAGAAGGAAACATGCCATAGGAACCGTCAGGAGCACGTCCACGCCACCAGCCCTCATCAAATGGGTCTACTTCAGTGATAATGTCGTCAGGGTCAAAGGAAATTTCCTCGTCATTTTCTGAATAAGACAATAAAAGTCATAAAATTAAGCTATTTAGTATCTGTGCATATTGGTCGTTTCTCTGCCCGTAAAGTTATTAGGGTACAGACTCTTGGATTATCCACAAGCAGTAACACTTTTCATTTACAGGATCTACAGTAAAAATTCAGAGACCCAGATTTTCCAAGAAAAATGCACTGTTGGTTTAATGTCACACCTAAATAAGAAATCTTCAAAATTTGGTATGATTATCAAATCCACTTTCAAGGGCTCACATGCATTCTGGGTCACTAACCCTTCAATTTCACAAAAATTTAATCTGAACAAGTTGCAGCCTGTACCTTAGTAGTTTCAGCATCCAACCATATTGAATGAATGAGCCACATGAGGTAGTTAACACTGTGGGTCATTGACCTTAAAACTCATGAATATATAAGCTGAAGAAAGAGCAGACTGCACCTCAATAGTAGTTAGAGCATCCAATCGATTATAAAATGAACGAGCATTTGAGATCAGATTGTGGGTCACTAACCTTGAAATTCGTGAAACAATAAGCTGAACAAGGGGCAGCTTGTAGGTCAGTGATTTTTAAGCTGATATGGTGGGTCATTAACCCTTAAATTTCACGAAATAGTAGCTGAATAAAGGGCAGCCTGTACAGAATGTAGCTCAATGTAAAACAGCATGTGACCAGCATGCAGAAGATCATTGGCCACTTTAGAAATGAGAAAACAACTGGGAATGAGTTTTAGAAATTAATTGACTAATTAAAAATGAAGTTTGTTGTCCAACAAAGTACCTCAAAAGTAGCAATCTTGCCAAGTTTGGAACCAATCAGTTGTTTAGAAACAATAAATGGCTTCCAAAATTCAGTCAAATTTACAGAGTTTGTATGGTTAGGGGGACAAGCTGTTCAAAATAGAGACGTTCGTATGGGATTTTCACTATATTTGGGAATTTGTAGTTTAGTGTGTTTTCATCCAAAAGTTCTCTAACTTGGCAAAGTGGGTAATTCTGACATGTTCGTTTATATGATAGACCAATTCTTTTTAATTTATTGATTCCCAATATATTTTGCATTTGGTCCCAGGCCCCTACCCATTTCTAAAGCAGCAAATTGGTCTGGCTCCTGTGAGGGACTTGTCCCATATCCATGAAAAACTGAATACAGTTTATAACATCACTAAGCTCCAAGAATTTACCATATCTACTTTTATCTTCTTACCTGCCTGATAATCATACAAGGCTCTTGCAGTTTGTCCCTGATCCCCACTTGGAGCCTTAGGCTGCATTATACACACACACGTACGAAAATCAGAGGTAGCAACACACATCTTATTATGACACAGCAAAATCAACCCCCCCTCTGCTCTCTAACACTGCAAAATTACTGCATGTATGAACAAAAATGGGGGGGGAGGGGGTTGGGGTACTTAGGCTTCATAGTGGCTGGAAGGTGTAAATTATCTTTTGGGGGTTTGAAATCATCACTTTGGCATTTTTTGTACCTAGGTTAAAAGTTTGCCCAGTATTTTTTGGGTAGTGATAAGGATTTGGAGAGGTAATTTTGTGAGGCTTGAGAAAAAATGAATCAATAACAGTGGAACCCCGATGAAAATATGAAGTGCTGAGGGACTGGGAAAATACGTTCGTGATAATGCCGGTTTGTTGTATCAGTGTTCAGGGCATTTTACTATTACGGGGTGAAAAACATGGTTCATTATACTGGGATCTTTGTTATGTAGGGTTTCGTCATATTGGGTTCCACTGCAACTGAGTATTGTATGGATATAAAAAGGCATGGTATTTTTTCTGGGGGGGGGGGGGGGGCAGGGGGCTGGTATTTTGTTGGTTAAGTGTTTGCCCATAGTCACTGGCAACAATCTTTGGTCTATTACTGACAGTAGACTCCCACGTGCAAGGAAAACGAAAAATTGCTGGAAGTAACAGGGGTTTGAGACAGCCAATAGAAAATATATGACAAACATCAACCAGGGTGCGAAACAAGTTTTGGTTCAAGATAGCAGGACATTTGAGGTTACTGGGGTTCAAGATTGCTGGGGTTTACTTTAATTAAATTATTGCTTTATTGTAGTTCTTCCCTGTTAATAAATTATAATATTTTAAACACAATTGCCCCACAGATCATCCCACTTTAAAAAAAATCAGAGAGAATTCATGAGTAAGAGCATGCAAAATGTAGGCTGGGTGTCGAGTGTCGAGGTTGTTTCATGCTTCATTTAGATCAGGAAAACGACAATTGTGAAATGGCAAATTGAAATTAACATAAATTGTAAGAAATTTACAGCAACAAAATACTTGCAAGGGGGTTAGTTTCTAAACTAACTGTGGTGCTGCATTCAGTTGATAAATCCAATTTTTGTGAACAAAATACTTGGTTTTCAATAATAATAAACATCCAGTTGCTTCCCACTACAAGAAGCAGTGGATGGGGGAAGTTAAGCACCGTCCTAATGATTCTCACACTCAGACATCCCTGTATGCGGGAGCCCCTTTGCTCCCCTCTTAAAGCCAGAAGTGTACCTGGGCAGGTGCAGCGTCTATGCCCATATTATCATAGAGCTCTTCCTCTCCACCGAAGCTAGCTTCAGCTAGCTTATCAGCTTCCTTCTGAACTGGCTCCTCTGGTATTTCTTGTTCAGCCACATCGTAAGTGTCAAACCCAGGTTGTGTCTCTGCAGGCGTCTCGACATTTTCATACAGGTCTGTGGGTTCTTCCTCTGGTTCTGGTGCTGTTTCAGGCTGATCAGTTCATAAAGTGTAACAACAACATTAATAACTGCAATGATTTTAGCATTAACTGCATGCAACAATGATAACATTCAACCTAGCATCAATTATTATCAATTATTATTTTGTTTTGCTGTAAATTGAGTTTGGTGTTGTTCTTTTGATATCTGGCTGGCCACAGGCTCTGCTACAAGCTCCTGCCTGCAGCAAGCTCCAGTTGCAGACACTTTTTCTGCTTCTCAAGGGTGTCTGGGAGCTTTGACTGTATTAGGGGTGCTTTCCATCCAACTAAGAATTTCAGTTGGAATTTCCAAAAACGTCTGGTGGTGAATGGAACATTATTTACGGTTTTACTGGATGTCTAAGAAAAAAGACAACCTTGGGAGAATCATGTAATATATACCAAAATTTTCGAAACCTTCTTCCTGGAAATTTCCTTCAATTCAGTTTCCTTCAGTGTTTTTGGTGAAATGGTTTGCATCAACAGTTTTTGGGATTTCTGAAACCTTTTCTCAGAAAATTGCTGTTCCATTTACTCTGCTAGCAGTGGTTCCCGGCGAACGAGAGGATGAGGAACCACTGCAAGCAACCATTTGGATTTCTGTTGAACATGTGCAAGTGACGGAGTGCCCATTGCCTGAGCTGTCAGATTTTGGCCAATCAGGGCAAACACGTACCCTGGACGAACGCACGACAGAAGGTCAACAGTTCAACCGGTAACAATATATATTGTAGCCTGAAGCTGCGGAAATTTCTTCGCTATTTTCGATTTTTTGTGCCAGTAAAAGAGCTTTCGATTATTTTAGCATTTTGGCGGCTTTTTAATGACCAAGAAATCAAGGACTTTGTGTTCGTATAAAGCGAGCCTTCACAAAATATTCAGCGTGCTACACAAAATATTCAGCGAGAGCTCATAGAAAATTATTTCTCATTGGTATTTACAAGCGAATCTAGGATCAATCATGAAGGTTTTGAAAATCAGCACTAGATGAAGCGAGAACATTTCACATTCCTTTCAGATACAAAAAACTTTTTTATCAATAACTTTTGTTTTCTTTGTTATTACCGCAATGGATATTCATTTCAATTTAAATATACACCAATTAATTGATGAAAACAAAACTTACTGAAGATACAGAAGATAGCTGAGTGGCCTGCTTCACTAGAAGATCTGATTTTTAAATTTTCTGTTTGCAAACCTTGTAGTATTTCTTCTCCTTTTCTGCAATTCCAGGGATTAATTTATGGAAAGAAATCGAAGTGTTGTTCTTAGGCATTGAAGGCTTTAGAGCTTTCGCTTTAGCGTCCCTACAGGCACTGCAGAGCGAGTCCGCTTGTCGCATTTATAAATTAGCGGGTAAAGAATACACTCCGTAATGAAGTAAAATATCGGCAAATAAGCTTGACCAGCACTTCTATCTGTTTTGGATATCTTTCGCTTGACTCGTACGGTAACCAAGAAGATCCTTGAATAATGGGCACGTGAATCACAGCAGCCCTAAGCATTCGCGCAAGCATCAAACTGGTTTGAAACCGGTTTTCCTGGTTGTGAGTTAATTTATTCATCCATAGTTGGGGACGGTGACAAACGGTTGCTTGCAGTGGTTCCTCGTCCTCTCATTCGCTGGGAACCACTGCTTGCAGGGTATGTTCCTTTCAAATCTGCCACCAGAAAATCCAGGATTTTGGTTGAATGAAAAGCACCATAATTTGAATAATAAACAAACCTCAACAGGAACAGGTTCAGGTTCCGGTTCTGGTTCTGGTTCAGGCTCTACTTCAGGCTCAGGCTCGGGTTCGGGTTCTGGTTCTGGCTCTGGTTGTCGTGGCTTCACTTGAGGGGGTGGTCTCCTGGGTGGTGGCTTTGCTCTCAGTGGTGGGGGAGCAGGCCCTGTTTTCTCTTCAAACTTGGGTTTCTCCTGTTGCCCTTGTCGAATGAGGCCTTCTGCTTCCTGTCAATATCAAGTACAGTTGGTTAAAGACAGTCTTAACCCTTTAAGCCCTGATATAAAAATGCATATTCTCCTTACTGTTCTCCATACACTTCTTATGGAACCAGTACGGAGAATTTGTCTAAATATCAAGACCTCTTCGCCTTGGTGATCACTTCTTTTACTCCCATCACTTGAATGTTTGAACAAGCATTGATAATGTAAAGAGAAATTTCATTTTCGTCACTGTTAGGGCTTAAAGGGATAAACTCTTGCCTGTGATCTACAAACTTAACTAAAGGCAACTTTACCTTTAACCTAGCTTGCCGTAAGGAATTCGCTCTCTCTTTCTCCTGTTGCATCTCCTGTTCATCCTTCATTTGCTGTTGCTCCTTAAGTGAGAATAGATTAACATGTTAAAATCAGCAGCTTTAATAAGCTCTTGAAGTGGTATGAACTTCCAGTGGTTTCAACAGTTGCTGATGGCAGTGCTCTGACGTCCATTTTTACAAATTTATGTAGCCACCTAGTTAGACGTCATTTTCTGTCAATACATTTTAACATGGAAAATTATGTACCACAATTTTGTAAAATTCCAGTTTTATATTATATATAATAACACATCACCTAGTTTTTCAAAAGGACTGCAAGATGTTACAGTGTACTTTTCACCTCTTTGCTTATGTTACTGGAAAATACACATAACTAACTACATCCCACACTAGATGTTTTGTACCCATCTTGCTCTTTCTTCTTCCTTCTTCTTCTCTTCTGCTTCCCTTTCCTTTCTCCTAAATCAATGAAAATCAATGTTAGAGTAGCATTGATTAAAATATTAAATGAAATATATTGATAATTACTATTAACAATGACAAGACCCCATGACAATGATGATGAAGATGATAATAATAAAGATAATTGGCCTGCTAGCTACTCAGCCACCCTGCCTCCTCCTTGATACTTGTAGTAGTGCTACATGCATCAACTCTTTACATGTACAGACTGTATGAAGTTACTTTTTTGATTGTGTCATTCCCACGCTGCAAAATTCTCCTGTTAAGTTCCCAGCCTTCACACCAACCCAGTAAAATATAGGTAGGTGTCAACATAGTTTACAATGAAAGGTGACATACCCTCTGTTACATGTATATGTTTTTGTTTGTAGTTTTTGCCGTAATATTTAACAATAAACTGTGTTGGAGTAGCTAACCAACAGAAATGTTTCCTACACTGAGTTAATTATTCAGAAACAGTGTGTGATTCATGCATGGTTTGGTCACAGACTTTGCTTGAAGTTTGCAAGGTTTCTTTAATTTAAAACCAGCACCTCAATTTATTATGAATAGAATTAACACAAAGCCTACTTTTGTTCTTCAATGCTCCTTGACCTCTCTCTATACTGCTTCTCTCTGGTCTCAGCCTCTTTGGCCTAAAACAATGCCTCTAGGAGTTCAGTAACTAGCATTTACTTGAATGAGTACCTATAGCTATTAAAATGGATGCTATTCCATCTAAGAAATAAAGTCAAACCTCGACTTCCAGAACGTTTCTCTGTGGTCCAGGTTTAATTTATATGAACATTTACAAGTGATGGTTATAAGAACTCTAACCAGAAAAATGTGTAAATTAAATTAATAATTCACTAAAAACAGGCTTCGTTTATACATTCAGAACAGTATCAGAAAAGATGAAGTCAAGTATTTGGACATTTTAACCCTCTGTGAATACAGTTTCCTCTACGGATAACCAACACAAGAGGATTGCTCAGACACAAATCTTGGTTTGATGAATCTAACTTGAGCTATTTCAAGAAAATACAATGTATTCATTCTTCTTAATATCCAGATTTTTGATTATCTGGACCATTTTCAATTGGGCCAAGTCCAAATGAAAAAGTTTTGACTGTACAGGTTTCCCTAGCAGTTCTGCATACAGTACTATGTCCAACTGAAGGACCCAGAGCATAACTGTCTTACGTCGAATTTTAGGTGGTATTATTTTTTGTTCCAAACTGCTTCAATTTTTGCATGGAACCTTCAGTTCACTTACATAACACTACCCCAAATTTTTTTCCCTCTGATTTGCACATCGTTCTCAGGGGGAACTCTTGCAGTGCCTAACAGCTGACTAGCCATCTGCTGCTCCCTTCACGTTCAATCTACTTGACACAAATCAGAGGAAAAAACTTTGGGCAGTGTTCTTTGAATGAACTGAAGGCCCCATGCAAGAATTGAAACTGTTTGGAGCAAAAAAAATAAAACCACCTAAAATTCAACAGAAGACGGTTATGCTCTGAGCCCTTCAATTAAACCAGGATTTTCAATAAGGGCTGGCAGCCGGCGAAACTCGCCAGCTATTCCACATGAACTCGCCACCTATTTGATTGATAAATTAACTTATATTTTATGACTAACATGAAAAACATTCGCCACAAAACATGAGCCTTGGATGGGCCAAGATTTATTCATGAAAAACAAAAGAATCTTGCCTGAATTCTGAGTAATTTCAGTGGCGATTTGTGTTTCCTGTTCTGTTCAAATACCCTTATTCTTGCTCCAGAATGCAGAAAATGCATTCTAAGAGGCCCAAATTTTCAAACATTTTTCGGGGGAGCATACCCCTGGACCCCCCTAGAATCTTGAGCAGTTCATTCTCCGGCTATTCCTAAAATTTTGCCACCTCTTCAGATTCCTGTTGAAAACCCTGTATACACCTGAGAGACAGTGTGTCCCGTAAAGTGTCTTGTCTAAGGAAACAACATGACAAAATACAGAGACAAGCCTTGAACTAGCAACCTTTCTACAATTAGACGAGTAATTATTCCACATGAACTCGCCACCTATTTGATTGATAAATTAACTTATATTTTATGACTAACATGAAAAACATTCGCCACAAAACATGAGCCTTGGATGGGCCAAGATTTATTCATGAAAAACAAAAGAATCTTGCCTGAATTCTGAGTAATTTCAGTGGCGATTTGTGTTTCCTGTTCTGTTCAAATACCCTTATTCTTGCTCCAGAATGCAGAAAATGCATTCTAAGAGGCCCAAATTTTCAAACATTTTTCGGGGGAGCATACCCCTGGACCCCCCTAGAGTCTTGAGCAGTTCATTCTCCGGCTATTCCTAAAATTTTGCCACCTCTTCAGATTCCTGTTGAAAACCCTGTATACACCTGAGAGACAGTGTGTCCCGTAAAGTGTCTTGTCTAAGGAAACAACATGACAAAATACAGAGACAAGCCTTGAACTAGCAACCTTTCTACAATTAGACGAGTAATTATTCCACATGAACTCGCCACCTATTTGATTGATAAATTAACTTATATTTTATGACTAACATGTAAAACATTCGCCACAAAACATGAGCCTTGGATGGGCCAAGATTTATTCATGAAAAACAAAAGAATCTTGCCTGAATTCTGAGTAATTTCAGTGGCGATTTGTGTTTCCTGTTCTGTTCAAATACCCTTATTCTTGCTCCAGAATGCAGAAAATGCATTCTAAGAGGCCCAAATTTTCAAACATTTTTCGGGGGAGCATACCCCTGGACCCCCCTAGAATCTTGAGCAGTTCATTCTCCGGCTATTCCTAAAATTTTGCCACCTCTTCAGATTCCTGTTGAAAACCCTGTATACACCTGAGAGACAGTGTGTCCCGTAAAGTGTCTTGTCTAAGGAAACAACATGACAAAATACAGAGACAAGCCTTGAACTAGCAACCTTTCTACAATTAGACGAGTAATTACTTGATAATTACTTGACGTCTGATATACATCATATTCATTTATGTGCGATTCCTCATAAAGGTTACCATACCTCTCTCTCTTTCCTTTTTCTCTCTGCTTCATTTTTGGTAGCTATGGTCTGTTTTCGTTCTTCTTCTTTCCTTTTCTTTTCAGCTTCCTAATTGACATGAGTATTAGTGTTAGTATTTAATATGATTTTCCTAGGCGTACATTAAAAACAACAACAACAATAATATTATTTATTCATAATCATTATGATAATTACATGATAGAGCGGTTTTCAATTGAGTGTCGAAAGTACCGTAAACACCGGCGTATAAGCCGCACCTTTTTACCCTAACAGTTCGCTCAAAATCGGGGGTGCGGCTTATCTGCGAGAACATCAGGAAAAAAATCTGTAATTTTCCAGGAATCATCACCAAAATAAAGTCAAAAACGTAACAGTGTCTTCGAGAACTCTTGTGGTAAATGGCCCACTGTTTCTCTGTTGTTGACAACTTTGATAGCAAATTTGTCAAAGCAATTATCAAACTCCCTTTCACGGGTGAGTATGTCACCGATGGATGGCTCCAAATATCCTTGTAAACCTGCATGGAAGCCACGAACAGCTAAAGAAATCACTAAAATTTGCTTTGCGAATTGAACGAAGCGACAAAAGTTGTCACCAGTTTTCTCTCTTCTCATCGAAATTCATGTTTGCTTTGGTTTTGCTTTACTTCGCTCTGTGATGGGTTAAAAAATCTCGCACCACTTTCTCGCCCAATCAGAAGTAAAACTCGCACATGTTTTCCCGTGCTTGGCACCGGTTACATGTATTTGCTTCGAGTTCTGATTGGTTCATTGGGTAATTTGTGTTTGTTGTGATTGGCTGCAGTAATTACTTCGGTTTTGGTTTTACGAAACTCATTTGAAAAAGCGCTCTAATATTACATTTCGTAAAAAAATAAATACATAATGCACCTCGGATTTGGACCAGAACTGGTCTCTTTTCTGAACATCAATTTCTTGCTGAATTTTCACTTTCTGGTACACAGAACCCTGAAAATAAATCCAAAATAATCAGTCACTTATTAAATAAATGAATTTATTACTTAACCTAAAATAAGTGACAACAAAACTATCAACACGCATTAAACAAAAAAAAGTTAAATATAACTGCAGTAATTTTGATGTTTACCTTTCACGAGTTTAGTCTCTACTATATAGAATCTAAAAGATGTTATTAAAATGTAAATAAATGCAATTATACACCTGGTACAGGTGTAAGTGTAAAATAATGCAGTTTACTCACTACAGGGCCAGCAGGTTCTACTGGTTTTGCTTTTTCTTTATGAAAACTGTAGTTTGCACCTAAAAATAGAAATCATCTCTAGTTTCATCTTCAAGAAAATCAGAAGGTACTGGTAATGCTAAATCTCTAACCAACTGATGACTATTTTCTAGTTAGTGTTAGTAATACCTGAAGCACTTTTAACTTTTTCTAAGACAACACTTTCCTCAACATCATCTGATGATCTTGCATTGATGGTAACGTGAGCTCCCTTAAGTAGAAAAAACAACAAATTTCGTTTGATTTCGTTGAGTTGGAAAATGAAGCACTTAGTCAAAAGCTTTATTTTAGTACACAAGTAAGGGTGATGTAAAGTTGTCATATGAGAGTATCTGTGAGCTTACCAGAGAAAACATACAGTGTACAAAGTCATGTAGAGGATAAAACCACTAACCTTAAAGAATCTTTCAACATCATTAACATGTCTGGCACAGACACCTTTTCTTGAATGCGGCACACCTTCACCTTGCTGAAACAAACAAAAAACTGTTTTGATACTGAATCTGTGGGCTTAACCCTTACCCCTCCATGTGCTAGTTGGAGATTTTCTGACTTGTGTACAAAACAGACACAGTACAATGCAGACTGCAGGCTAGCCTGCCCTGTATTTGTTTTACGGGGAGTCACATTTAAATACTTTTCCCCCCTTAAAAATAGCTAGGCTAAAACTAGCCTGCAATGCAGGGTTGTACCAATGTGAAGCTGCCATGTTGGAGTGGCAAAACCTAAGCTTATATAGGGGGTTGGGAAAAGGCGACATGGAGGGAACTAGAGGGAAAGGCCCCTCCCTCCCCTCCCTCCCCCTACCTTCTGGCCACCCCTTACTCACACTTTCTACTCTCCCCAATCTTCTTCTGCTTTCAAAATCCAAGATGGTGGCAACGCCGGTGTTTTATAAATAATGAGGATTCACTTTCCCAAAAAGAATGCTAAGACCAGTCTTAAACCAGACTCCCTTATCTTCCAGTCAAAATATCCACTCAAAAGAAATGTGCTAACCACTATGCACACCACTGCTATGCCTATATATGAACCAGTGATAACGTGCATACCCAGTTGATGAAGACTATTTTTGGCAGGTTTGTGTTTGGATCCATAACTTTAATAACAGCATATAAGATCTTTCCTTCATTAAGTTCATCCACCAATTCATCAAGGTCACCATCTGAAAATTGAATGTGAAGTTATCAACTTCAAATTCAGCTTTTCCAGAAATTAAAAAAAACACACACACACACACACACACACAAAGTGGAATAAAATGGTGGTTCCAGAAAGCATCCATACCCACCCTAAGGGAGGTCATTCAAATTTCAAGGGGAGGGGATTCTTGAAAGCAAAAATTGTTTCAAGGAAAGTTTGAGGCTTATCTAGAATTTCCAGCAAAGCATTCAAACCAAAAAACCTTCTGTGGAGACAAGGAGGGGGTATGGATATTTTTTGAAACAACACAATTCACAAAACAGGAAGTGGTGACAAAAACCATTAAAACTTAATTTTAAGGTGAACTTTCCAAGTTTGATAAGAATACTTGAAAGAGATATAAGTCGTCTTCTTTTTGGGATATAACAATGTTATTAAATGTTCTGTTCATACTAATTTTTGTTTTCTACAGCGGATACCAGAATGAACAGAAAGGTGCTGAACTAAGGTGAATGAACAAAGCGCATTGTAGTTGTTTACAAAAAATGACGGACAAAAGACAACAGCACAATAACTGAAACTAAATGGGATAGTTGCCAAATAATCCCCGAAAAGTGAAATTCATTTCAGTTTTAATGACTGCATGATTGTATCAAGTCTCGACATTATATATTAAGCTTGACCAAGACAATTAACAAAGGTGGCTGCTTGAGCCACTGAAAAAGTCTGCTTCATAGGAAGCAACATAAACTCTTATGAAATTCCGAATCTCTTGTCTTCCAAAAGAGAACACTGTTTTGGCATTTTTGTCTACACACCCCTTTCTGCACGCCTGTCAAATTAAAATATCATCCCAAGTTACAAACACAGTCTTCGAGAAATTAAACCTTCCCTTTGGATTGTGTGGAAGTTATTATTTACTTTACTGCTTTAAAGGTAACTTGCTCTGCTTCATAATACAAAAAAACAGCTCTGAAAACAATTCAAATGTTCGAAAAAGACCAAAACTTCCGTAAAAACATTTCGCTCACCTCCAGTCTCCGCAACTTTGAGGTCGTTCGTCTTGCCATCGTAACCAAATACAGCCCTAAAACGATTTAAAGGTTACTATAATGCATAAATGGAAAGGCACTTTATCTAGAACTCTTACCAGTTAACATCTGGAGAGTCATCGAACACTTTCTGCCATGTTTTCAAGAGAGAGTCACGATTCTTCGTCAAGTTGATCGCCATTTTGGTTGTCTCGTCACGTGACCGCATGGACGTCGTTTCCGGTCGAGAGATCTGGGATAGAGAGTCAACCGAGGGCGTGGCAAGGTGGTTTTGGGTAGAAAAAGCGTCGGCTATACATATGTAGTTTGCATCTTAGCCTGTGCATCTTTGACTACAACGCTAAACACAAAACGAAGTGTTTTCGTTTTAATTCCGGACTTTTTTAGCTTGAAGTAGTGAACCTTGTCCAAGAGAAAACACAACTTCTGTAAACTAGGCAAGGACCACTTGTACAAAAAGGATCAGGATCAGCAATGGACTAAACAAAACAACTTTCACGAGGCAAGGCTGATCGAACAGCTAGTATTTCAATAGGATTGCTCAGTACGTATTTTGGTTAGATAAAACTAACCTTCGCCAGAGGCTGTAAAAGCTAATTGAAAATGGAACCTTTTTAACCTATTATGTATCATCATTTTCTCTTATCCTTGTTTCAAATATTAATTTTCAATTAGCTTCTCTAGCCCTGATGAAGGTTAGTTTTGTCTAACCAAAATATTGGGCAGTCCTATGAAAATACCAGCTGTTCGACCAGCCTTGCCTCTTTAAAGTTGAAAGCACAACCCTTGGCAAATTACCATTTCTGCTAAAAGGTTTTAAAGTTGTCTGAAATAGTTTCGTGATGTGATATGTCTGAGGAGTGTGTTGGTGAAAAGTTGACAAATGCTGGGAACAAATTTCCTTCACTTTTGTTCGATTTGTTACCTTCAGATTTCTTTCATATAAGTTCATAAATTCAAATAAAATAAACAAAAATAAAACAAAACATAAAATTGATAGTGAAATAAATTGATGTGGTAATAAGTGAATAACTGTGCAATTTGACTTAATAGGCTGCAATGCACTGCATTTGAAGAGAGGCTTACCACAAAATGAGCTTTTGATGTGAACAGCAGCAAAAACGGAGTGTCACAGAAAGACCACACATGTTCCTTCAATTTATTCTCATACTAATCATGTCTCCATAAATAACAGTCATTATACATGGTTTTGCTTTCCTTTTAAAAAAGAAACTTCATTGACACTAAAAACTGTCATGTTTTCTTAGAACTTCTCTGACTTAGAGAATCATTGATGCCTTCACACTTTCTTATTGTCTCAAGGACTCATTTAAGTATTTTTCAATGACACTCAATGCCTCCTTTGCCTTGCTTTTGACCTGTTCACCTGGGATTGAACGCTTGTCTATTGGGGTGTTAACAAATTTGAGGATTGTTGCTTGGTTTTCTTTAAGGTGGTCAGTGCTTCCTTCCACAGGATGTGCATAATACACTCTATCCAGTCTACAGATTTAAAAAAAAAAAAATTTGACGGGCAATTAACCAAAACCTTCCCACAAAAATTTGACTGAACAATACTAACTGTACTATTGTAAACTAATTTAAGGTGGTGGAACTTGAGCTGCGTAAAATGATCATGACAATTAGGGAACAGAGACTTTCCACGTAGGGTGAATGTTTATAAAAAATATGCAAATATTGATGTAGACATTTCCTTTTCGCCTGATAGAAATTAAGAAAATTAATATCAAAAAATACCTGCCTTCTCCTATTTTTTTCTGATCTACTTTTCCCCTCCCTGATTGTACCTGATGCTCTTTCCCTAAGCCAATGGCCATCAGCTGCAATATAATTATGAATACCATTGTCCTCCTTTATCCTTTCCCAAAAAGCCTTGTGGCTGGGAGCACTGAACTAACTTTTTAACAAGCTTATTTTATTTCATTAAATACTATTTGCGTAACAAATTTCTTTTGGCCAAAGCAAAGCTGGGACTAGAAAGTTCTGGACATGATGCTGGAAGTGCAGATGCTTTGGTACCAATCATCCACACTTTTCACACTTTCCTTGTCTCCTCATTTAAGTATTTTTCAATGACACTCAATGCCTCCTTTGCCTTGCTTTTGACCTGTTCACCTGGAATTGAGCGATTGTCTATTGGGGTGTTAACAAATTTGAGGATTGTTGCTTGGTTTTCTTGATGGTGGTCAGTGCTTCCTTCCACAGGCTGTGCATAATACACTCTATCCAGTCTACAGATTAAAAAAAAAGCATTTGACAGGCAATTAACCAAAACCTTCCCACAAAAATTTGACCGACAAATGCTAACTGTACTAACTGAGGTGGTGGAGCTTGAGCTGTGCAAAATTATCACGACAATTAGGGAACAGAGATTTTCCATGCAGGGTACATGAAAGAGGGCATTTAGAAGCCTAATACTGGGCTTGTCAGGTTTATGAGTTTTTTTTTCAGACCTTTCCCTTAACTAAATGGTTCCTGTTCTCTTTTTGGGGTAGTTAAGAAGTGACTCACACAAGAACATGACTAAACACATGCTGGGTAGCCTGTGCCACAGAGTTCCTGTATGGCAGGCAACAGTTCTATTATTATTAGCCCTGCACGTGTTTTTCTTAGCTAACATGAAGAGAAATTGGAGACTGCATGCTTGTATCCTAAGCCAGCCCTGTGCATGATGCAAGCATGCATGACTATGAAGACATGAATAAATATGTTTATATTTACAGGAAAAAAAAAAGAAAAAGAAAAAGAAAAATAACAACAAGACCTGCTCCACCAAATCACTGCAGCACACATTGGGCACGGCTCAAAGTTTGTGTACAGACTACATCCCTGCAGATCTTTGGTTTTCAGGGCTTTTCCTGCATTTCTAATAGCTACAACTTCTCCATGTGCACTTGGGTCACAATCTTCAAACACTCGATTGCAGCCTTCAGCTAAATTGAACAAGAAATTTTATGAATTGAAAATAATTCAGACTGGATTATCCCTAAACTGCCCTGTACTATAGATGGGTGGTGCCAGTAAGTGTATATGGGGCACTTGAAAAAGTAGCATTCTTTCCTGTACCACATTAGGGTACAAATCCTGATCATTACCCTCTTGGAATATTACTAAATCTTGCTGTTCCTCAGTAGACAAGACTCATTCCTCCCCACAGGGGGGCGGTCCCATTGGAATTTTGCTTGGGGTGTATTTTTAATGCCCCAGCGTGCGTGCAGTCATAGCCTCTTATGCAGTCATTTTTGTGTTATCATGCAATGCTGTTGGAGGATCAGTGTTGTGTGACGAGTCAAAAAATGGCATATTGTCGGGAAACTGTATGGCAGATTGTCGGGCAACTGTATGGCATTTAAATGTAAAGCAGATCCTCGCAGTTATTAACGCAATTGAAAATAATTCAGACTGGAATATCCCTAAACTGCCCTGTACTATTAACTGTTGTATTGGTCGGTTGTTAGTCAACATGGTGTATTTGAAGGCCTCGTTACTTTGACCTCGTGTTTTTCAGCCCATTTAGCTGAGCTGAAAAATCCAACGCGGTTAGCTCAAACCGGGCCGGAATTTTTAGCCCGGGTTCGGGTCTAACGGATTATGATGGCATAGTTTTGAGCATGATACTCTATCTGGAGCATCATGCAGGCATAATACTCCTGCAGTTCTGAAAAAATAGGAATTGCCATGATAACTGTATGCTAATTTTTCCAGCAACAAGAATGCAGAAAGTTAAATTAAGGATTTTATAGGAGTACTCTCCGAGCAGAACTTTGAGCATAATACTCTGGTTTCGTGCGTGACGCCCGCAAGCAACACGTCAGACCCGGGGCCATTCCATTTAACATCCACACCCCCCCGATGGAAGAGATTTTCTGAGGGGCCCTTGATCGTCATTTCTGAGGGGGTCGCTGCGTCAGTGCCTTTGATCTTTTGACTATTTCCGAGAGGTTCGCAAAAAAATTGGCTTTTTTCTGAGGGGAAAAGAGAATTTAGGCAATTTCTGAAGGGGTGCTCGTGTCGGCACTTTTGATCTTTGATTTCTTAAGGGGTAAATTTTGACTGACCTCTTCCATAGGGGGGGTGTGGATATAAAATGGAATGCCCCCCGTCTAGCCCGGGTTTAATTTCAGACCGCGCTGAAACTTTCTTCATGTGATTGCAAACTTTTTGTTAGAGTAATTTCTTCAGAAAGCTGGGCTGAAGTTTCAGCCAGGGCTGCAATTCACACCTAAGAGAGTTGAGGTCGACACGGGCCAACTGGATTTGTTGACTACGTCTATACGGGGGTTCCGTGTACTAGCACTGACCAATAATCTTCCCATCTTTAACAACCACTGCTCCATAAGGACCACCGAATCCCTTGGAAGCTCCTTCCTCACTGAGCTCGATTGCGCGAGCCATGAATTTTTCCTTTTCCTCTTGCGAAGGAACGTGTGAAGCCATCTTCCATTGATCGTCACGCGGAAGCATTACGTGACGAGAAGAGAGCCCGCGCTCTCTCCCGAACGGAAAACCAAAATGGCGGTCGCAGTTTGCATGTTTGGGAGCAAAATACTTCGCAAAATTCGTTAGAATACGACACCTCGAGCTTACATAAATTTAAAACAAAGTGGAACACTTCAGGATGTAAAGAGTGTCATTCACAAGCCTACCAAAGATATCGTAATGGCAGCAGTTGTTCTATTTCGATCTCCCACTACTGCGCCCGATGAAGATGAATATCACAAGGTACAGTGCAAGCGTAAGAAGTTCCTCTAAAATCAATGCTGCTTCTAGACAACAATTTTAAAAGAATAAGAATTTAAAAATTAAACCACCTTTAAGATTAACCAGCCTCTACGACTAAGGTCAAGCTTTTTCTTTTATCAGGTTTTATGGGATAATGGCTTTAAGCCATTCTCCATTCCAGTCCTTTCATTCAAGTTTGAAAACCAACAGGAACTCACCCAAAAACTCGAGGAACCACGCAGATATGGAGGTAGCGAATATCTTTCAGCCTTGTGTATTTTGACTTAATAAACATTAAATTTAATTTCCCAAAGTAGCATGGTGTTTATGAATTGTCAGGTATGGTTCTTACAAGTCAGCGTGCGGTTGAAGCCATAGAATACTGTGTGACTCATTTAATGTCACAAGAAGGTCAGTGCAGGTTGTTCTCTTCCCGTTGTTCTTTTCAATTTCTTCATCACTCGAATAACTTCCTATTTGGCTACTGGCTGTTGTACATTTTGTGGTGTCTGTCACACAGCAACCCCATTTTGGAAGATTCTTCCATTTCAGCCATGAGCCTGTCCTCTTCTGGCATTCAGGTGTCATGCTCCAGGCTGCATATTGTGTACCCTACAAGCAGAGGTTTCTTGGTCGCCCTATGTTCCAGCGGGCGAATAAGTAACCTCTGCGCAAAACCGTCCGATTCTTTGATCTGCCACCGTCCAGGATTTTGGACGAATTAATTAAAAATACTTGTTTCTAACCAGCGCTCAATTGGTGTTGAAGCTGACGGATGCTGTGAATGCTGTCAAAAAGTGCGCACGCTGTGATACGCCTGCAAACTTGTTGTACACGACAGGTTTGCTTTTTTGTTACAAAATTCTTTTGTCATTTCTCCTAGCTCAGAAAATCCGCAGAAAGACAAGGCAGCAATTGTCAAAACTCCATGTTACTGATGTTTACCCAGAGTTGAAAGTAACGCTCAAATAAAGCGGGTGCAAGTAATGATTTCATTGAGTTCACAAGTTTTGTTTAAGCTGACGTATGAGCGCACGTGCAAGAGGTAAGTGACGACACGTATGACGAATTTTGCGCATGCACAACAGGAAATCGGACGGTTTTGCGCAGAGGTTACTTATTCGCCCGCCGGACCATAGGGCGACCAAGAAACCTCTGCTTGCAGGGTACATATTGTGTAGCTTTCCCGGAAGATCTTCAACGTGGGTTTCCGTGGTCTTTGACGTAAAGCGGCGTAACACCGAGCCAGCGCGGCGTAGGAGGGTGTAAGCTTCCCTCATTAAAGTGCACCTAACCCCAAAATATTTTTTTTGCTAAAATAACTCTTTGCACCTGTTCGAAAAGCATTACGCCTTTTTTTATGAAATCCCCCTCAGTCTTGACTTTTTATAGTCTGTAAAAGTTACGAAATCTAGCCATCATCTGGTACATGACCGAGCTAGTGAGGGCATGGGTATATTCTGGATTTGACATCACAAACTGATTTGCCTCTCCTTAAGTCTTTGTAAACATGCATGCAAAGCAGTTTGTGATGTCAAATCAAGAATGGACCCATGCCCCTTCTAACTTGGTCGTGCGACAAATGGTGCTTAGTTTGTCGTAAGTTTTGAAGCCCACAAAAAAGTCAAAAACTGCAAATAATGGCAAAATGTTTTTAAAATAGGTGCAAAGATTTATATTAGCGTAAAAAATATTTTGGAGTTAGGTGCACTTCAACGCTATTGTACGTTGGCGTGTAGCCATCAATACTAGTAATTATAAACATTAACATTAAACTGAACCATAAGTTTTTAGTCCATCAAGTCTCTTGTCCTCGTTACTTCGCCTCTCTTTCGGATTCGAGGGGGAAAGAGGAGAGAACCTAGCTTGGGGACTGGGGACAAGGTTGGTGCAGCATTTTTCTGACGTTGGCGCCTCGGCGGTTGTTGGCGCATGGTGTACAGCTTTGAAACTCTTGGCGTATCTTCGACGTGGGACGTACATGGAATGCACCCTGGGTCATGCTGTCACGCTACGTATACGCAGCATAGGGTGGCTGCATGACAGGGCAGTGCTAGATAGAGAGTGATCATAGCCAGGTTTCGTTTATAATACGTCCGCATCAGTTTTTGTCTCTAAATTTGAGACAGGATCTGTAGGCCGTTTCTATGTGGTTACCAAGCGAAGATAAAGTCTAGCCATTTGTGGATTTCCAAACAAAAGAAGATACAGTTGTCCTTAGTTCTTTTAAAACCCTGCCTGGTTGAGTGTTGTTCCAGCTGGGATTCACACCCATGAACTCCTGCTCTGCAGGTTGATGTGCTATCAACTGAGCCAATCAGTCAGCAACATTATATTAATTAATGAATAGGAAATATGTTAGATATAGATGCTTACGTTATTATTTTTTTAGATTGATGATTATCTTGTATCCTTAGCTTGGATAACTAAGATTGCAAAATCATGGCAGGAAAAGGCAATTTTTGTGGTAGGAAAAGCTACTGCAAAAGCAGGTAAAATATTCATTTTATAAATATATGTTATTCACCAGCCGGGAGGCCTGTATAGGGAAAAACTGTGCCCGAGGTCTTGAGGCCGCAGGCCTCGGGCTGTACTCAAGACCGAGGGCACAGTTTTTCCCTGTACGGACCGACCTAGGCCGGTGAATAACGTGTTTATTTTTTCTGCAATTTTGGAGGTGGAATGAGGCGAATTGGTGTGAGAACTGTTTGTAAACAATCCTTCCACGTGCACTAGTTCCTACACTCAAAGTTAGTTAAAATTATTAAGCTTCTGAGAAAGAGCCGCTAGCAAACCGTAGGGATAAAGGATAGACTAACACTAAAACAGAACTGAAAATAATTATATCATAAAACAATAAGCGTTACTGGAACAAACCCCAACGTCTCATAGCAAGAATAAAGAAATAAGCTTTGTCTTGTTCAAAATGAAATCACACGTTTAAATTTGGTTTTCAGTACCGAAACATCTTTATTTAACAAGTAAGACTTAGTGAAAACTAAGGCATACACTCCGCGAACTCTGCTGCATATCTTAGTATTTTAAACATTTTTGTTCGTTCTTGGTCAAGAGTTTCGCAAATCGACTGTAAAAACTGTTGACATGCAGCAGTTCTTGTCGAAGAAACAGCGAAGTGAGCGAGGTTTTTTGTTTGACTATTTTAGCTAACAATCATTAATGCATGGTTCAATTTTACCTATTACCATCCCCTCCCTGGGCAACCCCCAGGACAAATTCAGTCCTTCAGGCCCAGGGGTGGGGAATAGTTTGAAGCGGTTTTGTCCCGGGGATGGGTGGCGGGGCAAATCGAAAATAACTTCTCATTGTTCTCGTGAACTACTTCTCCGTTGACACGATAGCTCCGGACTGCGTGGAGAAGACTGCCTAGCTACCTTATTGGTGCTTAATTTCGCGATTTTGGCGAGACAGCATAATTTTTGCGGGGTTTTATTTTCACAGTTTCAATAGGAAAATATGAAAAAAGGGCAAAAACAAGTAGTTTCGAAGGGCAAGGATTTTTATCCGCGGGTCTTTAATTTCGCGTTTTTTTTTTACAATCGCGAAAAACGCGAAATTAAAGACCCGCGAAATTAAGTACCAATAAGGTATTTGAAGGGAAAATCTTTAGAATTTGCAGCAGACTGGTTAGAGAAGAATAATCTCCCAAATTAAAATTTGTATTCGAAAGTATGTTTATTAGAAATTGTTAAACGATTGTGCGTTTGGTGCGTACACGAATGGATGACGTTTGTCACAAACAAAGAAACCTGTATAAGCTTAAAGAGTGATATATTTTGGTCAGTCCTCTCATTGTATAAAACTGGCAGTTGATTTAAACTGTAAAGAGCCACATAATAGAATATTATCTAATTATATTCGTTTGGCTCAGAAGCACTTTAAAGCGTTATAATTTGATAGAAAACTCAGTTTGTGCTTTCCCTTTTTTGACTGTTCTGTAGTAATACTGTTCTGTCCGCTGGTCGTAAGCTTGTTTCTTTCGAGGAAGTGCGGTTAGAGTTTTCTTTTTCAAAAATAGTGTTAATGTTTTTATTATATTTATTTATACATGTAGTATCCATCGCTCAATAAACTCTAGGAAAGCGCTTGAGTTCTTGTCAAAAGTATGGAAATCAATGTCGTCATCTATATTTTGTACACAAAACAACGTATTTGAGGTCAACGAGGAGTTCCGGGGGTGGGGAATTGTCTCTTTCTTTGTGCCCAGGGGCGGGGAATAAATTAAACCGCCAAGTAAGAAGAAAATTGCAAATCCCCGGGGTTATGCCCAGGGGGTGGATGGTAAGAGGTAGAATTGAACCATGCATAATAATCATATATTGTCTTGAATGAAGCTAAATGGGATAAGATTAGAAAAGAGATCTCCAAGGAAAACAACGAAATTTTAAACAAGAAACGGAGGTCAAAAGACTAACTTGTTAAATCAAATGGCATGTCAATAAGAAAACTACAACTCGAAAAAAGCAAGCCAGCAAAATTTTCTCAACAAAACCACAGGAATACTCGCCTTTTTTGGAGAATAACCAGGCCTTTTATTCCATTGCTGATGTTTCCTTTCACTCTACAACGGTTAGTGAGGGAAAAGTTCCATTTTTAAGAAGAAAAATCCAACGTTTCGCTGTGCTGGAGTAAAATGATTTCACTTCAAGTTTTCCCGCGGATTAGAGCGGTCTGTACGCGGGATCCGGATGGGAAAATCTGGACCACTGGAGTGCGCGTTATTAGCCAATCAGATTCAAGGATTTAGGATTCCGGACCGCTGAGATGCTTCAGAAAAAAATATTATTTTAAAAAAATTCAATTGATGTAGACATTTCCTTTTCGCCTTACAGAAATTAAGAAAAATTAATATGGGTGCTACAAAAAATATTTACCTCAATTATAGGCCTCTATTTATTTTCTGATCTACTTTTCCCCTCCCTGATTGTACCTGCTGTCGCTTCTTCCCTAAGCCATCCATCAGCTTTAATATAATATTATTATGTATGCCATGTTCCCCTTTATCCTTCCCCCAAAAGCCTGATACTCTTGATCATGTTTTCAAGGTTCAAATTTTTTTTGAGGCATCAGGAGAAACCTGCTGAATGGAGTGAATGCACGTCAGAGTGAAGGGGAAAAAAAGACAAGAAGATTGACAAATGGAGTGCCTGGATTGATTGAGCTGCAAGAGCACTCATGCGCTGACCTGTCACCACTCATTTGTACTTGTACTCAATTCTCTCTCATGATTCTCCTCTCCCCAAATCTGTTTAACTCCCTTGTTTCCTCTGTGCAGCAAAGAGAGGCTCTGGTTACAAGTAATCAGTGGTGGGCCCACCCCTGCCAATGTAAGTGTTGGTAGCTGGGAGCACTTAACCTTTTAACACATTTATTTTATTTCACTTAACACTATCTGAATATTAAATAATTTCTTTTAGCCAAAGAGAAGTTGGGACTAGAAAGTTCTGGACATGATGCTGGAAGTGCAGATGCTTTGGTGCTAATCATTCTTCAGTGTAAGATTTTTAATTTTACCCCTAATACAATAATTGTGTGATAAGAAAATGCTCTGTTGTGATAAGTCAGACAGTTACATATATATTTTTTTGGTTATTGCATGTCTGTAAAGGACACACATTGGTCTGACTAGTTCGCTGCACAGCCATCAATCAGATGCACATAGAAATAGGTTATAATTGATTCTTTTGTAGTAAGAATGTAAAGAAAATTTGATTCAGAGTACCGACAGGAATCAAACCCATGGCCCTCCACCTATTGATCACACTTCTAACAGATGTAAATTATCAGACTATTGTTGATAAACTAATACGTATCCATGACAGTTTGATTAATATGTGCCTGCGTATTATAATTTATATATCTAGAGAGAGAGAGAGAGAGAGAGAGGTTTTCTTGTCTCGAATTTTGTTACTGATAATAATTTATTATTACTGTAATTGGAGGGATTTTGTGTTGTTCAGTTCAGGGTAAGTATGCTTGTACTGCCAATTAGTCCTCATGCACTACAAGCTTGTTCAGTTTGAAATTACTTGCCTATGTGCAATTATTACCCCCTGAATTGCATTCCACTAGACTGCAGTGCAGTCCAATAATGCACTAGTCAATTGAAACCCCCACCCCCCGAACCCGGGACAGATAGGGGGATGATAGGAGCATATAAGCACTTTTGATCAGAAATGTGCCCCCTGGGGGTGGTAGATTAGATGTGTTTTGCATCTTCAGTGTGTCCCCACTGCGGGGAATGAGGGAGATTTGACTGTGGTTGAAAAAGACTGGTACCAAAGTTTGTTGAGAGATGATCGATCACGGCATGTTGTCGTGTTTGCGCCATCCATATTGGCTGATTTTGCGAAATTGCCTCATGCAATTTGCAAGATTAGGTATAAAGACACAAAGAAGGTTGTGACAGCGGATTGTATGGAGAGTCTGTTAAATTCTTGGTCTTGCTTTGTGATGCAAATTTCGGCCATTCAGCCGGTAAAGATTAAACCTGTTTGACCTTTCTGGGGCTTTCGGTTTTAGATAAGTTGTAACTGACTCTTTCTTTCGTACAAATACTCCCATAGCATCTGACAACAGTGTTCAGAATGTGATTTATTACAAAATTTGTAAATTTCCATGAAGGTCTAGGTGTCGAACAGCTCTCAAGTTTTTCGCGGGAAAAGTTTTAAGGCAAATATAAAAAAAAGGAGAAGGTTTTTTTAGCGTGCCGCGCACTTTCTACGACAGCAACATGTACACCATAAATCTTTTCCTACACTCCAGCATGACTTTATAAATAACAATGTAAGGTAGCCACTTGAGGGAATGACGTATGGTGTCTTTTCGGCGTCCCGGAGGTTGGTGATATGATCGCGTGTGATAGCCCTGACTGCCCTATAGAGTGGCGCCATTTCGAATGCGTGGGACTTGTGGATGCACCAAGTGAAAAGTGGCTTTGTATTGAATGTGCTGTTTAACATCTTCAAAGCAAACACTGTTCAGAAATGCTCCGTTACATTGTGAAATTCATATTCTTACGAAATTTAATAATCCGTAGCTAGCTACCATTAATATCAATTTATTAAGACAGTTTATGTTATGTTAAAAACCTAAAAACCGGATTATTTTCTTTGCTTGCCATTTAGACTGAATGCATGTGAAAGGTACGTTTTGTTTAAATTTTAAAAGAAAAGAAAACTATTGCCTTCGCAATATTTTGTTCCTGTTCAAGTCAGGGTGATTGATGTTTTTTTTAATCCCTTGCCAATTTGTCCCCAGGGATAGGGGGATTTGATCTCAAAGTGTTCCAGGGGTTGGGGGTTTTGGTATAATTTGATCAGGGCCTTTGTCAAATCCCCCTATCTGTCCCTAGACTGCGAGTAGTCTCTAATTTTGGCTATGGCGATTGTGGTGCGGGCGAAATACACATGCGCGCGATAAAGTTCGAGGAGACGCGACGCGAAGGGTGCTCCCTTCACGTTGCGTCTCCTCGAACTTTCGCGCGCGTGTGTATTCCGCCCGCCCCACAATCGCCATCGCCAAAATTAGAGACTACTCACAGTCTAATCTGTCCCGGATCTGAGGGGTGGGGGTTTCAACTGACTAGTGCATTACTTTGTGCTTTGATTTCTTATCAATATTGTAAAATAATCCTTTTCTTGCTTTTCATATACATGAATAGTGACTGTTTTTCCCTTTTTATGAGCAGCTCTAAAGCCAGATAGTAATCCACTATTGTTTCCATGTGGTAACTTGAGAAGGGAGACCATACCAACAGAAATGGCAAAAGCAGGTAAAAAAAGGCTATTTTCTGGTTATTGGTTAACACAGTGGGTGTGTTAGCAGTTCAGGGGCTCCTCTCATAAAGTGATGCCTCAGTGCTTGTGTGTGTGAAATAATGAAAGGCGCCCCTAAATTAGGTACCAGAATCTTGTTTTGTGGGCATAACTGAAATTTCTTTCACCTTAAGAGGTGCCAATAATATTGTCTCACATCCGCAAGAGTTCAAGTTTCTTTGGCTGTCATGTTTTAAATTTTTCTGGCCTCCATTGTAACTCACTTGTAAAAGTTATTAATAATTCATAAGAATTATGACCAATCAATGGGCAGTATTTGAGTCACATGTTTACCTCTGTAAACCCCAACATAAGTCAACTGTCTGAAAGCATGGGGAGGGTTTAAAAAGGTAGCAGGGAAAGGCAGGGGTTGATTATTATGAGTTAGTAGAATTATCGACAGGATTCATTTTTCTCCCCTAATTAGAATGCTTAACTTTAATAAAGACGAGTCCTGTAAATTTGGACAAAGTTTATTAATCAATCACTAGTTTGACATATCAATCATTACTTTGATATAACAAAGAATAATAAACTGCAAATTGGGTGGATAACGCTCTCCATTTTGCTTGGCCACTTCACAAACGAACTTGCTCCCCCAAAAGTTTAGCGTATTTGCCGACATGCTCTAGTGAAACGGTGAGATCTTGAACATCTTTGCATTTCAGATCGGCCACTCCAACAACTTCTAACATTGCACATGTATTTTGCTGTCGCTGCTGCCATTCCTCGAAGACTTTTCTACCCCATTTAGTGTTGTATTGTGTTGCTTTCGGAGTGGCTTCCAACACTAGACTGGTCTCTTCTTCTTTACTCTTTGGATAGCGAAACCAACCAGCCATGTTTCTACTACAAAAGCTATATGAAAATGAATTGCTAAATTCAATGCTGAATATTTCCAAACTCCTATGGGACAACTCCATGCCCATGTCATTAACATGACAAACACAATCTATAGTCACGGTTTCCTTTCACAAGTAAGGTAAAATATTCGCGTCCAACCTTTATGGGCTTTAAAACGGCTCACCGTTTTAAATGCCCATAAAGGTCTCCCGCTCACATTATATCTATACATGTAACTCAAAAGGTGCCAGCAGAGGATAATCCTAGTGGTTGTCATTTCACATTTTGATACCCTGAACTGTTTAGCCCCAGAAAGGTTAGGATGGCCACAAGCCTATCGCATCGGTTTCCCTTCCACCCATCATAAAATTATAAGACTACCCCCCCCCCCCCCCCACCACCACCACCAGTGTGCCTGGATTACTCAGGAAACCCATGGCATCAAAGTAGCACTGGTCAGTTAATTAATTTTTTTTTTTTTTGTAATCACAGCTTGATTCACTTGTTTCTACAGGGATAGCACTTGATGATGTTCAGGTATATAACACATGTGCTGATCCCACAATAAAGCAGGCTTTGGAAGATTTCATCAAAGAAAAGGTACTGAAACTTTCTCGGTGGTTTTTAAGTTTTTATCCTGCTTTAATTCATACATGACCAAAAATCTTGACAGACTGATTTAAGGACGTTCGCGCGGAAAACTTCTACAATACAGATTTTTTTCATACTTTGGCTACAGTCAGATAATGAGTTACCTATGTCAGAAATGGAAAAAAATTGGGGGGTCACCGACTTCGTTTTCGAAATAAAGCGCGTCAAAAACTACCCCAATTTTGACAAATCGGCCCTCGTAACTCGACATGGCCTCAGTGCTTGTTAGTTGAAAAATATTAAAAATGATTGGCTGTAGACCCACTTTCTCAGTCAAATTTTACTTAAGTGGGTCTGTTAAGTAAATAATAATTTGAACCGGTGTCATCCTTTTAGTTAAATTCAACCTCTAAGATCGACTTTAATGAACACCGTGCAGCTTCAATAATAGTAGAATTCGATGATGCAAGGGCAGAAAAGTTGAAAAAAATTAAACTTCTACAATACAGATTTTCTTTAATTTTTCACAAAACGTAGATAATCAACAAAGAAAGTGATCTATCAAAAGAAAATATGGGGTCACCAAACATTTAAGAGAGTTAAACCCGTGCATAGATATATTAAAGTGCCCACTAGCGCTATATATCTCCACATTTCTTCCACAGCGCGCGCGCTCAATGCATGATGTGGCATGACATCACGAAGTGAATTGCGTGCGCAGTAAGGATGTGCAGACAATACCTGCAGCGTTTTTTGACCAAATTTTTCCGTGGAGTTTTTGGTCGATCGACCAGCTCGACCGTCTATTTCCTATCTGTCTGGAGTTTTGTCACGTTGTGCCGGTTGTGTTGCGTTGTGTTGTGTTGCGATTAGCTGTGTGTTGTGTCGTCCGGTTGTGTTGCGCTGCGTTGCGTTGTGTTGCAATCTGCTGTGTGTTGTGTGGACCGGTTGCGTTGTGTTGCGTTGCGTTGTGCTGTTGTCATGCATTTTATTTGTTTTGTTTTGATGTCGTTTTTAGTTCTCTTTCGTTGCGTTGTGTTTTCCCTGTTGTGTTGCGTTTTCTTTCTTGTCTTTTGTTGTTGCTTCGCCCTGCTTTGTGCTGTTCTTGCCTTGTGTTTGGGATGGTATTGCTTGCGTTGTTTTGCCTTTTTACCGCTGTGTTGTCTTGTGTTGGTTCCCTTGTGTTGCGTTGCGTTGTGTTGCGTTGTGCCCTGTTGGTATTTTTGTCGTCGTTGTGTTGCGTTGCGTTTTGTTTTGTGATGTTGTGTGTCGTTGCGTTGTGTTCGGTTGTTGCGTTGCGTGTGGCTGTGTATTGTTTGTTGCGTTGCGTTGCGGTGTTGTGTTGTTGACAAGTCATGTCTAATAACCCTTGTTATGTTTTATAATTAGTAACACCTCTACACAACCCGACAAACTATACCAACTCAACTAACCTCACTCACTGCAAGACAACATCTCGACAGCTCGACGCGACTCGACCAACGCAACAACCGGCTTATTTATCAAGTAGATGAACCCAACTTACCCAACTCACTGCCAGACAACATCTCGACAGCTCGATGCGACTCGACCAACGCAACAACCGGCTTATTTATCAAGTAGATCAACCCAACTTACCCAACTCACTGCCAGACAACATCTCGACAGCTCGACGCGACTCGACCAACGCAACAACCGGCTTATTTATCAAGTAGATCAACCCAACTAACCGGCTTACTCACTGCCAGACAACATCTCGACAGCTCGACGCGACTCGACCAACGCAACAACCGGCTTATTTATCAAGTAGATCAACCCAACTAACCTCACTCACTGCCAGACAGCATCTCGACAGCTCGACGCGACTCGACCAACGCAACAACCGGCTTATTTATGAATTAGATCAACCCAACTAACCGGCTCACTCACTGCCAGACAACATCTCGACAGCTCGACGCGACTCGACCAACGCAACAACCGGCTTATTTATCAAGTAGATCAACCCAACTAACCGCACTCACTGCCAGACAACATCTCGACAGCTCGACGCGACTCGACCAACGCAACAACCGGCTTATTTATCAAGTAGATCAACCCAACTAACCTCACTCACTACCAGACAACATCTTGACAGCTCGACGCGACTCGACCAACGCAACAACCGGCTTATTTATCAAGTAGATCAACCCAACTAACCGGCTCACTCACTGCCACACAACATCTCGACAGCTCGACACGACTCGACCAACTCAACAACCGGCTTATTTATGAAGTATATCATCCCAAATGTGTCGCAAAATCGGATGTACTTCAAACCGTATAGCACAGAACGTACCGCGGTACGCTGCTACTTTTGCCTTATACATACTTATCACCCAAACATGCAATGATTTCTGTAACTTTTCCCCGCTCAGTTACCATGGTAACATAACTTATAATAAAAGTGTTCGCTATAAATTGAATGAAACTTCTGAGAAAACGTGGAGAAGGTATCACTAACACCTTGCCAACGTACACTGTTTGGATAACCTGTGCACATTGAAACTATTACGATACAAACTTGAAATGTGCTGAGGTATAGAAGAGGAAACTGGTCATTATACAAATCAAAACTACCCTCAATGAAGAAAAATTAAACTAGCCGTGAAATCTTGTGCCTTTCGTAACTTTAACAGGTGAAAATAAATAATAAATACAAGTAAAATTAATCGCCGGATTCTACTCTCTTGCTCGCACGTTACGGTACGATGCTAATGAGAAAAAACTATAAGATAAAAGAAGGATGTAATGCTCGCCTACTTTGCTATGATGCCAGTGGAGAAACATAGGACATGTCGTTCGATATTTGTCGATGTAGTCGTTTGTACGCTCTTTACCGTGCGGGGTTACAGGGCTACCACGGTTACGCTGCTATAACTTGTCGCTCTTACTGTGTGGGGGTACGGCGCTACCACGCTACGCTGCCATTATTTCCTACGTCACTGCATAAGCCGATCATTCCTTGTGGGGGTACGGGGCTACGACGGTACGCTGTTCCTTCATTACTTAATTGATTGTAAATACTTTGTCTTAAATTCCTAAAGTGGTTTTTAGAGATGTTCTGGAAAAAATCGCAATACTAAAGCTACTATAACCGTACGAAACAGATTACGTTCACGTAGTGCTGCTTTAGCGGCTATCAATGCCTGCAGTGAGCACAACGGAAAGATTGCACGAACGCTGTTTTCATTGCGCTGCAGCAGTGACAAAAAATGACTGCATGAGTGCTGCAGAGGCGACATTGGGAGCTGCTGGAACGCTGCAAGAGAGCTACTGCAAAATAGCAACATGAAGCTTTATGGTAGATTAGCAGCACATCACTATAACGTACAAAGAAACGTCGAGAAGATAAGATAAATACTGTACAAACGAACTAACGTACGGAGAAACGTTGAGAAGATAAGACAAATACTGCACAAACGAACTAACCTACGGAGAAACGTTGAGAAGATAAGACAAATACTGTACAAACGAAGTAACGTACGGAGAAACGCTGAGAAGATAAGACAAATACTGTACAAACGAACTAACGTACGGAGAAACGTCGAGAAGATAAGACAAATACTGTACAAATTAAACGAACTAACGTACGGAGAAACGTTGAGAAGATAAGACAAATACTGTACAAACAAACTAACGTATGGAGAAACGTCGAGAAGATAAGACAAATACTGTACAAATTAAACGAACTAACGTACGGAGAAACGCTGAGAAGATAAGACAAATACTGTACAAACGAACCAACGTACGGAGAAACGTGAAAAAGACAAGACTAATAGTTGTATACAGACAAACTGAAGTACGGAGAAACGTTGAGAAGGTAAGACTAATACTGTACAAACGACCTACCGCACCGAGAACAGTTAATGTGACGACAGTAACATCGTGCGAACGTACTACGATATGGAGAAACATGAGACGAGACTAATATACCATACGAACGGACTAACGTACGACAACACTAGTAGTGTACGAACTAACGTTCAGAACTAGAGAAACTTTGAGAGAGTGCAGCTGTTAGGCAACGAAATTATCAGTAACTGGGAGAATTCCACGAGCTAAAACTGAAAATTCACGAGTATTTGGCTAGTTGACCACCGCCAAGGTCGAGAGCTGGTTGAATTTTTAAAATTTGTTTATGTTGAGACCCAGTCTGTGGGCATACACGCAATTCTAACACTGCTTAGCTTCACAATGCATCACTGGGCGATTGTCAAAGCACACTTGTACATTCGTTTTCAATTCTATCTGAACAGTTTGTCTGAGGCTATGTATATGTGGAGTGTATTGCAGCTAAACAAAACATGTCGAGCTGTATCAGTTGTCATTTGAATATGGTTCGAAGCAAATCGAATTGCTGAACGAGATCTTCAAGGGAAAAAGCTACGACGTTTTTCGTGTTCGGATATCACGTCAGACCATATGACAAAATTGGTCGGAAAATTTCGAGATTTGGTGGGACAATGTCTGATCACCGACTGTTACTTCCAGCACTGCTGCAGGATGGTACATTAATCAGTATTCATACTTTTAAGTGGCCTACTGTTTTCATAAAGGACAGGTTTTTTTTTTTCAGAACCCGGTCTTTTGCTTAAAAAAAATTGAAGTACGCCGTTTCAGGACCATAATTTTTTTATGGCCCTGTCACTCTTTACCCGACCCGGTCATCCCCACAAATAATGAACCGTCCCTAACGTGCCCCAGACTCTGACGATCTCCTCGAGTTCGTGTTTATCAAGCATCTACTGCTATGCTTGCTGTTTGTATTCACGGTCTAGGAGAAACAGTAAATATTTCGTCGTCTCTGTGAAAGCATTCTCAGTTGTGGGCGAATTTATACCGACATGCAACGTTTGAGTTGAATTTGCATCTTCAGCAGAATAAATAAAAGCGATAAGAAAGATAAGCTGAGTTATCAGAGTTTAAACATGACGTCATCCAGTAACGCTATAGTCAAAACATTGTGTTACACAGTCACACTTTTTGTCACGCCGCTTGGTATAAATACGGGATCGCGCTTACATTTGTTTAACCTGGGGGGTGGGGTGGGTCAGAACGGCCGGTGAAAATGCCCATTGGGCTGTCTCTTTCGTTTCTGAAAAACCAAACGCCTTCAATTCTTTCTTCGATGGAAGCTTCGCGCAAGCGATTTCGCTCCATGTGCAAGTTGTTTTGAAGAGCACTTACTGATGCAAACTGAGTATGTTTTTCAAAACTTTTACGAAAACTGTAAGGAATACGAAGAATCCCTCAATTAATTAAGCTTAAAAAGCTATTTTGGTGCAAATTTACAATAATACGTGTAATTTACTCCACCGTAGACTCGTAGAAGTGCTAGAGCATTTCCCAGAAAGTCCGCAGCTCGAACAGTCTTTGGAGATGGAAGATTTTCCTTTGCTGTGACAAACGGCACTTCGTCCTCGAAAGGTGTTTTCTTCGCTCTAAAAGCTCTAAATTCCATCGCTTAACGTAACTTGTCGAGTGTTTGTTAGAGCTTCTTCTTTCGTTTTTTTAATTTTAAAAGGTAATCCTTCGTTCCGAGAGTGAGCTATTGCCATTTTGAAAATTCACGCGTAAAGAACACGGCAGCCATTTTGAATGAAATGTGATCTTCTCGGAGAGTGACAAGAAGTCTTTCCTTCTAGCCTTCAAATATATGCGCAGTAGGTGAATTCTGATTGGTTGAACGTTCCTCAAAACAACTAGGACAAAAGGGGACTGAAGAAGCCTTTCTAGGGGAGGCTAGGGCCAAAGCTCATTCAAGCGAACAGCTAATAATCCGAAGAGATTGACAAGCCTTGACAGTTAAATGACAGGACATGGAAACATTGCAAAACCAAATATGTGCACAGGTTGAAGCCCGAAAAAAAAACAATAAATAAGTAAAGCTGTGCTCTGGAATGACCTTTCGAGCTCGGATTCACAGAACACATCTCCAAATTTAGTTTTAGAGTAAAAAAATAGTGCAGTATTCAAAAATTTCAGAAGTGGCCTTGTTACTTCAAAGAATAGCTTTTACAACAAATAACATTGTATTTTTAGTTAAATCATATACTCGAGATTAACAGCTGGAAAAAAATGAGATATGATGGTGTGTGCTGCTCACTAGTTGTTCTTTAAAAATAAAAAATGAAAAAACCGGTCTGTTTGTCGTTAACAAGTGCGTCCATTTTGTCATATGATAATAGTCTGTCTTAATTTGTCCATGACAACAGTCAATCGCTCTTTCTAAGCGGAGCTTATGACAATGTTTTCGTCGGTTTTCAGTGGCCGTTATCCCAAATTTACAATTGGGATAACGGCTGCGTTTGGAGTTCTTCTCTATTTCGAACGAAACAAGGCCGTTAAATGATGGGATAACGGCCGCGTTTGGAGTCGGCTTCTCTGTACTGAAGATTGCCTCGAAAGCCCTTGTCTTGCGCTCAGAAAAAAAGTCACCAAAGATTATAGATGGTGACCAGTATGCTTATGTCAAAGGCAGAACAACATTTGACGCTGTACCCTAAATACTGGATTTGTGATTAGAGGAACTATCAGAATCGACCAAGAATAACATCAGAAGTAGGGTAGCTTCTGCTATACAATCAGCCTCTCTACCTGACAGTAACTTGACTAAAGCTGAACGACAAGCACTGAAACGACTGAAAACCGACGAAAACATTGTCATACTCTCCGCTCACAAAGAGCGATTGACTGTTGTCATGGACAAATTAAGACAGACTATTATGACAAAATGGACGCACTTGTTAACAACAAACAGACCAGTTTTTTTATTTTTTATTTTTAAAGAACAACTAGTGAGCAGCACACAGCAACATATGTCCGTTTTTTCCAGCTGTTAATCTCGAGTATATGATTTAACTAAAAATACAATGTTATTTGTTGTAAAAGCTATTCTTTGAAGTATCAAGGCCACTTCTGAAATTTTTTAATACTGCACTATTTTTTTACACTAAAACTAAATTTGGGGATGTGTTCTGTGAATCCGAGCTCGAAAGGTCATTCCAGAGCACAGCTTTATTTATTTATTGTTTTTTTTCGGGCTTCAACCTGTGCACATATTTGGTTTTGCAATGAATGTTTCCATGTCCTGTCATTTAACTGTCAAGGCTTGTCAATCTCGTCGGATTATTAGCTGTTCGCTTGAATGAGCTTTGGCCCTAGCCTCCCCTAGAAAGGCTTCTTTAGTCCCCTTTTGTCCTAGTTGTTTTGAGGAACGTTCAACCAATCAGAATTCACCTACTGCGCATATATTTGAAGGCTAGAAGGAAAGACTTCTTGTCACTCTCCGAGAAGATCACATTTCATTCAAAATGGCTGCCGTGTTCTTTACGCGTGAATTTTCAAAATGGCAATAGCTCACTCTCGGAACGAAGGATTACCTTTTAAAATTAAAAAAACGAAAGAAGAAGCTCTAACAAACACTCGACAAGTTACGTTAAGCGATGGAATTTAGAGCTTTTAGAGCGAAGAAAACACCTTTCGAGGACGAAGTGCCGTTTGTCACAGCAAAGGAAAATCTTCCATCTCCAAAGACTGTTCGAGCTGCGGACTTTCTGGGAAATGCTCTAGCACTTCTACGAGTCTACGGTGGAGTAAATTACACGTATTATTGTAAATTTGCACCAAAATAGCTTTTTAAGCTTAATTAATTGAGGGATTCTTCGTATTCCTTACAGTTTTCGTAAAAGTTTTGAAAAACATACTCAGTTTGCATCAGTAAGTGCTCTTCAAAACAACTTGCACATGGAGCGAAATCGCTTGCGCGAAGCTTCCATCGAAGAAAGAATTGAAGGCGTTTGGTTTTTCAGAAACGAAAGAGACAGCCCAATGGGCATTTTCACCGGCCGTTCTGACCCACCCCATCCCCCAGGTTTAACAAATGTTAGCGCGATCCCGTATTTATACCAACCGGCGTGACAAAAAGTGTGACTGTGTGACACAATGTTTTGACTATAGCGTTACTGGATGACGTCATGTTTAAACTCTGATAACTCAGCTTATCTTTCTTATCGCTTTTATTTATTCTGCTGAAGATGCAAATTCAACTCAAACGTTGCATGTCGGTATAAATTCGCCCACAACTGAGAATGCTTTCACAGAGACGACGAAATATTTACTGTTTTTCCTAGACCGTGAATACAAACAGCAAGCATAGCAGTAGATGCTTGATAAACACGAACTCGAGGAGATCGTCAGAGTCTGGGGCACGTTAGGGACGGTTCATTATTTGTGGGGATGACCGGGTCGGGTAAAGAGTGACAGGGCCATAAAAAAATTATGGTCCTGAAACGGCGTACTTCAATTTTTTTTAAGCAAAAGACCGGGTTCTGAGAAAAAAAACCTGTCCTTTATGAAAACAGTAGGCCACTTAAAAGTATGAATACTGATTAATGTACCATCCTGCAGCAGTGCTGGAAGTAACAGTCGGTGATCAGACATTGTCCCACCAAATCTCGAAATTTTCCCCACCAATTTTGTCATATGGTCTGACGTGATATCCGAACACGAAAAACGTCGTAGCTTTTTCCCTTGAAGATCTCGTTCAGCAATTCGATTTGCTTCGAACCATATTCAAATGACAACTGATACAGCTCGACATGTTTTGTTTAGCTGCAATACACTCCACATATACATAGCCTCAGACAAACTGTTCAGATAGAATTGAAAACGAATGTACAAGTGTGCTTTGACAATCGCCCAGTGATGCATTGTGAAGCTAAGCAGTGTTAGAATTGCGTGTATGCCCACAGACTGGGTCTCAACATAAACAAATTTTAAAAATTCAACCAGCTCTCGACCTTGGCGGTGGTCAACTAGCCAAATACTCGTGAATTTTCAGTTTTAGCTCGTGGAATTCTCCCAGTTACTGATAATTTCGTTGCCTAACAGCTGCACTCTCTCAAAGTTTCTCTAGTTCTGAACGTTAGTTCGTACACTACTAGTGTTGTCGTACGTTAGTCCGTTCGTATGGTATATTAGTCTCGTCTCATGTTTCTCCATATCGTAGTACGTTCGCACGATGTTACTGTCGTCACATTAACTGTTCTCGGTGCGGTAGGTCGTTTGTACAGTATTAGTCTTACCTTCTCAACGTTTCTCCGTACTTCAGTTTGTCTGTACACAACTATTAGTCTTGTCTTTTTCACGTTTCTCCGTACGTTGGTTCGTTTGTACAGTATTTGTCTTATCTTCTCAGCGTTTCTCCGTACGTTAGTTCGTTTGTACAGTATTTGTCTCATCTTCTCAACGTTTTTCCGTATGTTAGTTCGTTTGTGCAGTATTTGTCTTATCTTCTCAACGTTTCTCTGTACGTTAGTTCGTTTGTACAGTATTTGTCTTATCTTCTCAGCGTTTCTCCGTATGTTAGTTCGTTTGTGCAGTATTTGTCTTATCTTCTGAACGTTTCTCTGTACGTTAGTTCGTTTGTGCAGTATTTGTCTTATCTTCTCAACGTTTCTCTGTACGTTAGTTCGTTTGTGCAGTATTTGTCTTATCTTCTCGACGTTTCTTTGTACGTTATAGTGATGCGCTGCTAATCTACCATAAAGCTTCATGTTGCTATTTTGCAGTAGCTCTCTTGCAGCGTTCCAGCAGCTCCCAATGTCGCCTCTGCAGCACTCATGCAGTCATTTTTTGTCACTGCTGCAGCGCAATGAAAACAGCGTTCGTGGAATCTTTCCGTTGTGCTCACTGCAGGCATTGATAGCCGCTAAAGCAGCACTACGTGAACGTAATCTGTTTCGTACGGTTATAGTAGCTTTAGTATTGCGATTTTTTCCAGAACATCTCTAAAAACCACTTTAGGAATTTAAGACAAAGTATTTACAATCAATTAAGTAATGAAGGAACAGCGTACCGTCGTAGCCCCGTACCCCCACAAGGAATGATCGACTTATGCAGTGACGTAGGAACTAATGGTGGCGTAGCGTGGTAGCGCTGTACCCCCACACAGTAAACAGTAAGAGCGACAAGTTATAGCAGCGTAACCGTGGTAGCCCCGTAACCCCGCACGGTTAAGAGCGTACAAACGACTACATCGACAAATATTGAACGACATGTCCTATGTTTCTCCACTGGCATCATAGCAAACTAGGCGAGCATTACATCCTTCTTTTATCTTATAGTTTTTTCTCATTAGCATCGTACCGTAACGTGCGAGCAAGAGAGTAGAATCGGGCAATTAATTTTACTTGTATTTATTATTTATTTTCACCTGTTAAAGTTACGAAAGGCACAAGATTTCACGGCTAGTTTAATTTTTCTTCATTGAGCGTAGTTTTGATTTGTATAATGACCAGTTTCCTCTTCTATACCTCAGTACATTTCAAGTTTGTATCGTAATAGTTTCAATGTGCACAGGTTATCCAAACAGTGTACGTTGGCAAGGTGTTAGTGATACCTTCTCCACGTTTTCTCAGAAGTTTCATTCAATTTATAGCGAACACTTTTATTATAAGTTATGTTACCATGGTAACTGAGCGGGGAAAAGTTACAGAAATCATTGCATGTTTGGGTGATAAGTATGTATAAGGCAAAAGTAGCAGCGTACCGCGGTACGCTCTGTGCTATACGGTTTGAAGTACATCCGATTTTGCGACACATTTGGGATGATCTACTTCATAAATAAGCCGGTTGTTGAGTTGGTCGAGTCGTGTCGAGCTGTCGAGATGTTGTGTGGCAGTGAGTGAGCCGGTTAGTTGGGTTGATCTACTTGATAAATAAGCCGGTTGTTGCGTTGGTCGAGTCGCGTCGAGCTGTCGAGATGTTGTCTGGCAGTGAGTGAGGTTAGTTGGGTTGATCTACTTGATAAATAAGCCGGTTGTTGCGTTGGTCGAGTCGCGTCGAGCTGTCGAGATGTTGTCTGGCAGTGAGTGAGCCGGTTAGTTGGGTTGATCTAATTCATAAATAAGCCGGTTGTTGCGTTGGTCGAGTCGCGTCGAGCTGTCGAGATGTCTGGCAGTGAGTGAGGTTAGTTGGGTTGATCTACTTGATAAATAAGCCGGTTGTTGCGTTGGTCGAGTCGCGTCGAGCTGTCGAGATGTTGTCTGGCAGTGAGTTGGGTAAGTTGGGTTCATCTACTTGATAAATAAGCCGGTTGTTGCGTTGGTCGAGTCGCGTCGAGCTGTCGAGATGTTGTCTGGCAGTGAGTGAGGTTAGTTGAGTTGGTATAGTTTGTCGGGTTGTGTAGAGGTGTTACTAAAACATAACAAGGGTTATTAGACATGACTCGTCAACAACACAACACAACACAACACCGCAACGCAACGCAACAAACAATACAGAGCCAAACGCAACGCAAAAACCGAACACAACGCAACGACACACAACATCACAAAACAAAACGCAACGCAACGCAACACAACGACGACAAAAAATACCAACAGAGCACAACGCAACGCAACACAAGGGAACCAACACAAGACAACACAGCCGATAAAAAGGCAAAACAATGCAAGCAATACCATCCCAAACACAAGGCAAGAACAGCACAAAGCAAGGCGAAGCAACAACAAAAGACAAGAAAGAAAACATAACACAACAGGGAAAACACAACGCAACGAAAGAGAACTAAAAACGACATCAAAACAAAACAGTTAAAATGCATGACAACAGCACAACGCAACACAACGCAACCGGTCCACACAATCAGCAGATTGCAACACAACCGGACGACACAACACACAGCTAATCGCAACACAACACAACGCAACACAACCGGCACAACATGACAAAACTCCAGACAGATATGAAGTAGACGGTCGAGCTGGTCGATCGACCAAAAACTCCACGGAAAAATTTCGTCAAAAAACGCTGCACATTGTGCAGAAACAATTGGCGCGAACGTCCTTAAATCCTGCCCAGTATTTGTATCATTTTCATAGTTTTTGCACTATTTGTTTAATTACTTGTTTATATATTTGATTTTTTGTTGAGAAATCTTGACTATTATTTTTTAGTGACTCAATTAACCTTTTGACCTTAGGGTGTTCCATCATATGCTGTATTCTTCAGCCCCTCGGGAGTTAACTTTACAGAAGAGGTTCTCTTGGCCCTGAGTGAAGTATGGAACAATGTCAAGGTAAATCCTTCTGAGGATGTATGCCTCCATTTCACTCTTCTGTGCCCCAACCCCAGTGATTAGCATCTAAATTCTCCCTAAGTAAAGAATCCTTTATACTGATTAGCAAGCCTTTCCCAGGAGTTTTCCCACAAGCATTGCTGTGGGGTGTTATTTGTATTTGAAGCATTTTCTGCTTTTTGGCTGAGCTGCAAAAGTTGTCAGGTTGCCATGCAGGCTATAATAAGGAGATTGGTGGATGATCACTCACCTTGGAAGTTTAAAAAGAATTTCATGGCTAAAAGCTTCACCCATCCAGAATTTCATTCTTCCAGCAAAGTCTCCATACTAGAGCAAAGGCAATAGCACAGTCGGTGACAATATGGAATTTGTGCCAAAACTGTTCAACAGAGAAGGAACCCTGAAATACAGTTTGAATACACCACTCCATACTGCAATTCTTTGTCAAGCTCTCGAACTGTGAGGAAAGCGAGGAAAATGTAGAAGTATAGGACAGAAAACAACACAATTGAACCTCCAGTCAGGGGTTGGCACCCCTCCTAAGGGGACAGTCTATCATAAACCCAGCTCGATATCAACACTACACATTTGGACCCAACTATCAAAAGTTCAACACTTCACGCTTTTTTGGGCAAATATAATAATACAAGTTGTTGTTATGTTGTACAGCTTGTTGCAATCGGCAAGACAACAGCAGAAGCCATGAGAAGTAAAGGCTGGAAGGTGACAGCAGTTGCTTACCAACCCAAACCTCAAGCTTTGGCACAGTGCATTGTGGAGAGTACAAAGGACAAGGAATAGGAGCCAGTGTCAATTGGGGACACTAACATTATTACAGAGAGTAGAACTGCAATGCTTGTTCAGGGTGTCTTTTTATTACTAGGCAAATAATGATGGGGTCCAAAATTCACCTATCTGGACCAAACAAGCCATCTTATGATCAGTAAAGGTTTTATTATTGCTCCATTATGGACATCAAATCATGTAAACAGACATTCAGTTTGTGGAAGAATCCTAGGGTACCCACAGGCCAAAAGTCAGGGTGAGGCCAAGTTTTCTTCACTAACTTTTCTTTGTGCATTACGACTTCTCCAACTATCTGCCTCTGGGTCTTCTAGGATGTAACTAGAGGTGCCTATGATTAAATGGCGGTTCAAAGAGACTTTCTGACTTATTACTGTGACTTGCAATTACACAGCAAACAGCAAGGTTCAAAACCCAGTGTTTAATGGTTGCATCTTTAACCTGCCTTCAAGCATAATTACAATGACCATCAGTCCCTTGAAAACAGACAAACAAATGAGTCAAAGTCACAATCATTGGTTGACTGACACTTTACGAATAATTGTTTTTTTTGTACTGATAAATGATAAAGAAGGCAAAAATGAAGAAGGCAAAAAAAAAATTATTAACACTGGCAACCTGTTTATTCGAGAAACAAATGTAACCTTTTAAGAAGTAATTATTTTACTTTAAGGAAGCACATAATTTTATTTTGTGTTTTGTAGTTTTTCAGTTGGTTCTCTGTTACTGGCAGTACACAGTGATAGAGAAAAAGTCCCTAAAGTGTATTGCACAGACTAGTCAGGACTATTTACAATAGTAACTTTTCAGTATTAAACAAAAATCACACCCACACATACCAGCAAAGGTGCTATGGGTTAGTTAATCTATGTGTCAGTACTTTCAATTTCAAGAAAATGAGAATGAGAATGGACAAGCTTGTAAAGCATGTTAGTTTTTTTGACAAACACCTACACCTACATTGTAAGCAGAACACTGTGGGAGAAAAACTCAAAAAAGTACACTGCCTTTAGTTTGCAAGTTTATCTACTGTTTCTTTACTTTAAACAAGCAAGCACTTGAATTGGTAATGTCTTTACAGTCATCTTTCTTTTGCTCTCACAATCTACCATCCATTTACAGTCTTCCATCGGTCTCGAGTTGCATCTTGTATGCTTCATCTGTTCTTCTGCAACCTCTCGATAATCCTCTCCAGCACACGCCTGGCCTCACACATGGGGAAGTTTCTCATATCGTAGTACTGGGGTGCAATCTTCACGAGCCTGGAAAAAAAAACAAATATTTTACTTTGTAGTTGAGAAACTTGACATGAAGTAAAGAGCCACAGAGCTGACAAATAGTCAGGGTTCATACCCTTTTTCAGAAACAATTTTCCAGGACTCGGATAGATTTTTTCAGGTCTCCCAAATGCACAATAATAGAGCAATTACCCCTTACGAAATAGAAATCCAAAAATAATTGTCGGACAATTAAAAAAAACAATTTTTTTTTTGCAATGTACAAGAGTTTATAGATTTCCAGGACTTTCAGGACCTGGATTAATTTTCCAGGACCTTTTCCAGTCCTGGAAAAAGCCAGGATAAAACTCCAGGACTTTCCAGGACCCGTACGAGCCCTGGTTATAAGTGAGGTCATGAACTGTACATTTGAACAATTTTTCTAAAAATACCACCCTGACATGCAGCCAGTCAGCTAATGTTGAGGTTGATTAGGTATCCTTTCCTTTCCAACTGTGTGGAATTTTTCTTTATTTTCTTTTGTACTCCTCTGGAGGGAGGTAGGGGGAGGTAAAACAAAGTACTAACATTTCAGAGCAGACGTGTACAGTACAGTAGACAGTGTACAGTAGACAGTAGTACAGTAGACAGTAGTACAGTAGATAGTGTAGGTTGTGCATAACAAAACAGTAAGTGGCTTGAGCTTGTACAGTTATTGTCAGCTTGGAATGAAACACCACAGCCATACAAAACAGCCAGTGAAAAGACCATGCCTTCAGCACCCTTCCATTTTACAAAAAGATGCTTTCAATTTTATCAAAAGTGTAGTAGTGCTTACCAATCAGCCTTGATGTCAGTGCAGGTTCGAATGTAGTTCTTTGTGGTCAACACAAACTCATTGTATAGCACCCACTCTGGCTTGTGGTCCAAGCAAGTTGACGGATGCAGTTGTACAACCTGAAATTCAACACAATTAGCCACATCAGTACTATGAACACATGCATGCCAATTGGAGATAAAGGAGTTAGGACACCCATACTGTTTACATGTTTACATTAGAATTTTGTGTCTAGCGAGCAACTTGATTTTAATTAGCCATTTTCTGAAGGATTAGAGAAAGCAAAACGTTAGAATGCTATAGTCAACTAAAAGTTGGAAAATCCTACAGAAAGAAAGAAGAGCATGAGAGAAACAAATTGACACTTAAAAAGTTTCCTCAGTTAGTTTACATTAGTAACACAAACATAATGACAATTTCAATTTAAACAATACTAACAATACATGACAGATTACTTTTAAACATGCACTGATAACTAAGGAGCCCATTTGGACCATTTGGCAATTAAATTAGAAAATGGTAAAATAGTGACACAACTAATTTAACCAAAAAAATGTTTTAGGTATGTTCTGTGATGTGATTCAAGTCCATAATTCAGTCACTCAAAATGAAATCATTGGAGTGGAACTTCCCTGAGGTAATAGGTTGGATTAAAAATTTTGTTTCAAGCCAAAAGAGAAAAGTTTTTCAGGACTGACCATTTAATCTCCACTATTGATTAGCACTAAATTTCTCATCATATCAGTACATATAACGCATACAGGACATGAGAATTAAGGAATTAATTACCAAAGATGAATTGTCCTAATGTTTAAATAAGTTCTTCCAATTGGTACTGAACAAAATGTATGGAAACCAGTAAGGAGAATTTACATAATGATGTTGGCACTGTACTCACCTGGTTGTCCTTGACTGTGAGATAGTGTCCAGACCTCTCCAAATGAGCTACCTGCTCATCAGAACAGTTAATGGGAGGGCAGGGTGGGATTCACAGATTTTATGGTCAGTATCTAAGGCACTTCAAATAAAATTACTGTATCAGTCAGAGGAACAATGTTGATTTTCTCAGATCCAAGAGCCTAATTAGAGTCTGCAATGCCTGCAGCCTGATTTCCAAACAGATTGTAAGCCAAATGTTTGTAAACAATAGAATCCTTTTTCCAGTAGTCTCTCTAATAACTGTGATTGTGGGATCCCTTACATGTATTTCTCTGAGATTGTATTTCACTGCTCCTCTGACTGGTAGCTAACTTATTCTATCAGTGCAAGGTACAGTAAACGACCAAGAATGATTTTTTGAAACTCTTGAAAATTGCAAAGTGGTTGTAAGATTCACAACATTACTTTCTTATCTAGCTCTCATGCACACTGTTAAGTGCTGCACACGTACTGTGCGTGTAAACAGACTGAGCTTGTCTCTGTGGAATGGACCAACATGAAAACACAAGGATAGACAGCTTCATTGAAGCCAGGTGGCCCATCGTACCTCAAGGCTGGAGTTTAGAGCGTACTGTATCAAAAAGGTTGGAATGGGAAGAGGATGAAAAGCCTGGGCAAAAGAGAATGAAAGTTGAACCTCTTGCCATGTTTTGGTCTGAAACACTCCCTTGTAAACTCAAAAGAGTCGTGATCACTTTTATGTGCTCTCACCAACCCCCACCCCTGCTTACGGCCTACTGTTAACTTGGCAACAAGGTGACAGTGTTGCCAAAAAATCTTTTTACACGAAACAATTCACTATCCTATCAAATGGCAGGCGTTTTTATGCCTGCAACCAGTCAAGATTAATCTAATGCACTATGGGCAACAAGGACACGAATTCCAATCGATAAGATATGTTATTATGTAAACAAAAACAACAGACCTTACAAGAAAATGGCACTCAGTATGACTTCAAGGGAGAAAGGGAGATGGGGCAAATTGAAGCTGAAGCCATTTTCCAAGAGGCCTACAAGTTTGTACGGTACCTGCATAAAAAATCCAGACACCAGAGCCTTCCTGATGTTTATGTAGTAGTCGCGACTGTTGAAGTCTGTGCTGCGACGTGCCAGGTTAAATCTGTCCATAATTCTTGTGAGCTGCTCTCTTACATTGTCGGCTGACTTGAGCGATCGATGCTGAATAAAATTGTCATAACACCATTGAACATCATCATGGTCTGTGGGAGAAGAGAAACAAACTCGATCACCACTTTGTCTTGAATGTTATAACAGGGAACGTTAGATTTGACTACGAGTGTGAGTTTTCAATTCCAGTTTGCAGGAATTACATACATTATGTGACATACCAATTAAACTTATTCATGGAGCTACCTTCTCCACTGGTAAACAACATGAAGGAATGAGAGCTCTGGAAACATCACTGGGTTGAAATTCACAAGATGTACTTGTACTCAATCTTGTATTCATAGTCAGAGCTAAAGGTCGCCAATTACCTTGTGAGTTGTGAGAATGCAAAACAAGGGTTAACCCACTGACTCCTGGCCTTTTCCCAAAAAAGTTCCATTTGAAGCTACACATATTACAGCTATGTTTTTGGCTGCTATCTAAACAAAATGCAGCAATACTGCCCAAAATAATCTTTACTTGTGACTTAAACACTAAACTTTCCTTTCATTGTAGGACTTAAGGATGTTCTATGTTGGGCATGCGCACAAATCAACATTTTGAAAAGTCGTTCAAAAAACTCACCCTCGACTTGTACATGGGTCAAAAATTGAGAGCCAAGCACCAGTTAAACAAATTCTTCACAGTTAGCATAATAATTGTCTTTTATCTAATAAACGACAGTGAAGGTTGCGATGTCCTTTTGTTTAGCGACCTGTGTCTTAAATGCTAGCAGGTCAAGTTGACATGCATTAAGATTTATCTGCTTAATGTAAACCTTAATGTTGTAGACACTCACTGGCACAATTTCAAAATAAAGAACTGACAGTTCCTGTTAATAAAGCCATGAATCTGCTTGAAGAAAAACATCTTTCATCCTTTGAGCGCAAATGCCACAAGTTTTGCTGCTTAGTAACCTGGCATCATGCCAGGTTACTAAGCAGCGAAGGTTACGTTGTTTATCAAGTCGTTTTTCAAAGGTTCTTGAGCTTCTTTGGTTTTTTTTACTTGTCTTCCAAAGCCCCTTCCCACCCCTCCACAATTAGAAAGGTTAGTTTGAAATTAGTATGTTTGAATTTATAAGCCTCTTCCAAAAATTATAGACAAACTGCCTGCATACACATGTGTTGCTAAAATCCGCTAGAATGCTCGCGTACGCGTGATAATAAAAACTTCATGTTGAAACTTGCTGTGATTTTTTCATATATCCATAGTACTTGGGAGAAAATTCTAAGAAATACAAGATTAGTTTTCCAAGAAAAGTCTTACCCAGAAATAAAGAAAACTTAGTTTTTGCCCTCAAAATTAGTGGGGGTCGACTTATACACGGGTAAATACGGTACTTTCCCTTATTTTTTTTCTCCCCATTTTTTTTCTTCTGTTCCCTATTTTTTTCTTTTTGCTGTACTTTTAGTAGACTTCCCTCTTGTAGGAAAAGGTTCAACCAAAAGGTTGAAGAATGTGAATTCAAAATATTTAACAGGAAGTGGAAAAAGGTAGGGAGGCCAAATTTTCCCCCGATTTTACCGGTAAAATTTACTTGCTTTTTTGCTTGTATTTCTGGCCCATTTCATCAAATTGCTCTCATTTAGGCAGGGTTTGGAAGATTTCTTCATCCTGCATAAGTTTTTCATCAAAGTCGTGTGATGATATCACAAGTGAAACAAGTACTGACACTCAACACGGGCGGTTTGGGACGTTTCAAGTGTCAGTGCATTAAGGTAAGAACACACCAAGGTACAACTGTAACTCACTTTGTTTGTATGCATGGTAGACATTGAGCAAGGTCAGATGGTCACCATCAATGTGAGCAAACTTCATCTTTGCTTCATCAGCAGCCTTCTTTGCTTCATTTGGTCTCAGAAATACTTGAGGAACTAAAAGTGACAACAACAATGATCAACATTCAAACACTTGGGTTTTCACCATTGTTATCATAGCACTGTGCAGCTCAAAAATTCTTTACAATTTCCTCTTTAGAGGTGCAAAACACTTGAGGTAACTGCTCAACATTCTTGTCATAGCACAACCACGAATAACTGCAAAAGGAAGAAGGGAGAAATGCCAACAAAGCCTAGTAAAAAATGGTCAAAAAATCCAAGGAGAAAAGCCTAAAATAATGACATCTCCTGGTTGTGATGGTAATTATGATTCTCAGAACAAGAGAGCAGGGTTTGGTTAAGCCAAGACATTTTGCTGGGACCATACAATTCTTACATGCTGGCACATGTCACATTACCTGATAGCATTGCTGTGACAGAGAGGATTTCATTAGAACAGTTGTAGTCACAGCTGGCAATTACCATCTTGGCAAGTTGTGGATCCAAAGGAAACTCAGCCATCATGGATCCCAAGGAAGTGAGGTCACCATTGTCATCAAGAGCTCCCAGGTAGTTCAACAGTTCAAGGGCTCTCATCAAGGTCTCAGGTGCTAAAGAAATAAAACATTTCAAAGAAAAGTAATAAATAATCAATGGCAACAGCTTACAAGACTAGTACATGTAAATTACACATTTCCTTTGAAAAAAAATGCAGTTTTTTTTTACTGCAGGTGACACTAAGTGAAACCTGGAAAAGAAGCAACACTTCCCAGATGAAAGGAAAATGGTAAGTTATAAATTGAACAAGAAAAGCCCCAGGGGCATTGGACCCGCCGTTTTTCCCCTCCCCTCGGGGTGAAAAATACATTACGGTTACTCAAGATATGAGCCCAAGTGGTGTAAATTTTGTCTGTTCTGGCACTCATGAAGAAGAACGCGATGAAATAGTTTTGACCATAGCGTGACTCAGTTACATCACGTTTTGACATCTCAGCGTAATTCTAAATAACAAGGGCATGGAAATTTAAATAGATTTATTGACAAAGAAAAAATATCCTAAAATCTACAGGGAACGGTTAGATAACTAGTGTACTAGTCTTGAAAGCTGTTGCCATTGATTATTTATTACTTTTCTTCTGAAAAAGGAAACGCATTAGTCTACTTTTAGGTCGTGATTCGATGAATGCTTTAGCAAAAGCACGGAAATTCCCTGAATCGGCTTCTGTCTTTCAATGACGTAATGTTTACATGTTACAGCAAGTTAGGTGAATTCATGCCAGCTTCAAAGGTCACTAGCACCTTCCTCCTTGCTCTCCTCACAGTTAAGTCAACTCCATTCAATTTCCTGTACTTTTCTACACAACTTTCCCTAAAGATTTTGGTGAAGCAAAGCAAAACTGCCAAAATATGCTTGCATTTCACTGTTGAATATTTAACCTTGCTGTTCGTATCAGCCGCGGAAAAAGTGTCATTTTTCCATAAATGAGATTTTTACATGCTCAAATAAATCTCCTCGAGAGCTTTCTTTCAAATAAAAATTTGAAAGAAAATACTGGCTCAATCGAGAGTTATTAGGAGTAAAAGATTTTTCCTTGGTAATTACGGTAATTGATCGCTGATAAGTTCTGTCACACCTGATTAACTTGGTCACGTGAAAATTGAAAGCGCTTGGTGGTTGCACTTGCATTAGCAATTCTTCCAAAGTGGTTATCAGTTCTGGTTTTTATGAAGTAATGAGAGTTTTCTTTCTCCTAAATACGTCCTATAAGGAAACGGCTGTGTCTGTTTTCGTCTTTTTAACCAAGACTGAAGGAAAGGAAAGCCCTTGACAAAGAATGAGCAGTGAATTGGCAGAGAGCGATCAGGGTTCAATTTATCGACAGGAGAAGTGGTTGCGTCGATGACTTCCTCTGGATTTTGCTGTGATTTTCAGCATTTTTAGCAACCTGGTCAGCATTTCAGGAAATATGCATAACAAATTTTAATTGTTACCTGAGCTATGGATTGAATTAAGGAAAATATCTCATAAATAAGACAAAAACAACAAATTGTCTCTCACGTCTGAGAGCGGTGTGTTGGATTGCAAAGTAAATTATTTTCTGCCACTCCCCACGTAAGATTGCTCCTGTTACATGTTATCTGTCAAAGTTCTATTGTTTGAGAAAGCTGATCCCTCTCTGGTATTGAACAAAATAGAACTCACTGGACATTTAGGTGTCATAATCTCATTACTGGCAAGACGCCGCAGAAAATATAATATTATTTTCCTTTTTTTCTTGAAAGTAAAATTTTGGCGAGTTGTACGTACGTTTTCAACTCCAAGTCGACAGCCACTTGACCAATTTGGTTGGAATTTGGCCAGAATGTTGCCAGATAGTTTTTCTACAAAACCGTGTCTGCGAAGTTTTATCCTTCTTTTCGTTTTAAAGCTAGACACAAAGTGCTAATTTGTTTGTCTTCCCTGGCTTCATCTGTCAATAAAAGAAGAACAAACGCACTTGCCAAAAATCTGAGACACAGTTTTTTAGCCAGAGGTGTCAAGAAGAGAATGCGGTGTTAATCGTCTTGTTTTCTTTGTTTCTGGAGGGAGTGCAACCTAATCTATGAAGACATGAACATGTGGAAAAACCTTCGCATTTTCCGAACACATTAAACTCTTGCCTCTTTTTGAATTAAAGGTCATTTTCTGGAATTATTAAGCTGCCAAAAAATTTAAAGTTCACAGGGTTTTTCATGAAAACAACAAAAACTGGAGTGATCCGCGCGCAAACGGTCCTGAAGGGTGGCTGATACCTTAAGCTCTGGTCCACGCAATCGCGAATAACCCGATCAAATTGGTGCCTTTCAAAGCTTGCTGGCATCTTTGTCCTTGCTCTCGTCAAAGAGATTGCATTGCATTGCATCTCTCGTAATTTTCTACACCCTCTTTCATGAAGATTTTGGCGAATCGGCTGAAGATAATGCTTATGTTGACCGAATGTTTGCAAAACACATTTTGTTTGGCCGAGTGATAACTGGAGGTCTGGGGCAAGTGACCACCAAAAAAATAATAATGAATAATAATTATAATAATGAAAAAAAAATGGGTATACCTGTCCTGAAGGCGGGGTAAATACAATAGACCCCTTCATTTAACCAATGTTAGTCACTTAATACTATTGGCTATCTCAAACTCTTATTGTCTCAAACAATTTCTTGTTTCCCTTGCATGTTCATGATGGTGGGAGTCTGCTCAAATGTCCCTTACATGTACATGAAATGGGGCCACTGAGCCTGGCAAAGGATGGAGAGTGGGAAGGAAGGACACAGGAAGCAGGATGTGATAACCCTAGAATCTCTTTTCACTGTGGTGTCAAGGGTGAAATTATTAATTTTTCATCCAAAACTTTCACCTGAAGTAAAGGTACCAACAAGTGCTGCTTGATGATACTGCATTTAATTCTGTCACAAGTTTTTCCAATTTCATAAGAATGGTTTGCAACTGCACTGCAGTGCAATCGTAATTTGCAAAAATCATTAACTAAAAAATGCCTACCAGGGGGATCCATGAAGTCAAAATGCACCAAGTCATCAATGCCCAACTTCTTTAGCTGCAGGACCACTGTACCAAGGTTGGATCTCAGGATTTCAGGATACGTGTTGTCCTGCATTTCAGTCTGATAAGCCTTCTCTGTATACAGTCTGAAACACTTGCCAGGGCGGGTACGACCAGCACGACCAGCTCGCTGCTGAGAACTGGCTTTTGAGATGGCAGACACAAGCAGTGACTCTACACGGATGCGAGGATTGTACACCTGTGTGTATAATCGAAGGCTCCAGTGAGCTAATTTGTGAAGACGAAACGATCTTAGTGAATAGTCTGCATAGATATATTTCAGCTCTTTGATCAGTTTTGAAGTTTAATGTTTGGAAAGTTTGTTCATATTATGAATAATTTCAAAAAGTTTTGAAAATATTTGAATTACGTGCTTGTTGCTCCATGGCCATTGCGGTAATACAGTTGACTCCTTGTAACTCAAACCTCTTGCTAACTCAAAGTGAATGTTTTTTTTCCCTTCAGGTCATTTTCTTTATCATTTTACTCTTTATAACTCGAACTTTCAGTAGCCTGAAACTTTTTAATATTTCCCTTGAAGGTTCGAGTTATCAGGAGCTTTCTTGGAATCTGCTGACTACAAAAATGCACCCTCAAAACAAATAAAAACAGAAACAACTATTTTAAACAAACCTTTTGTTTAGAAAATCCAGGGTCAATAACAAACACAACACCATCAATAGTGAGGGATGTCTCAGCAATGTTAGTTGACACAACACACTTGCGGCCAATGGCACCGTTGGGTCTCTTAGGTGGAGCTGGGTCAAAGATGCGCTGCTGCTGAGCAGGAGGGAGTGTGGAATATAGTGGAATGCAGCGTAGCTCCCCAATTTCTGGCCCAAGGTTATCGATTTCTTTCTTTAGTCTCTTACAAGCTTCCTCAATTTCCTGCAGACCATAGAGACAAGGAAATCATAAAGTTAAACATATTTCATCTCACTTCCCCTCCATCTGTTGAGCAGCAAAGTTGAAAGACGTTGAACGTTGTGACAATCTCTCTGGTAGAAGCTTTTCAACTCCTAATTTCTTAGCTTATTATTCTAAGTTGATTTTTCTTGCACACGGCCAGGTCTCCATTTATGGCAGTTTCCTTCTTGTTCTTTTTCCTTTACACTAAAGGGTTGCAACTCTCATGAATAAAAATAATATCGCCTATTATTGTACTACAAACACAAATTATTCAGATATGAGAGTTTACTAGTTTATAAGAACCCAAGGAAGTTGCAGGTAAACATACCTCTTGTCCAGTGAGAAAGAGCAAAATGTCTCCTTCCACCTCCTCACACATGTGAATCTGTACCACAGTTCTTATGGCTGCTTCCAAGTAGTCACGCTCAGGTTCAGGTGTGTAGAAGATCTCCACAGGGTGTGTTCGTCCAGGTATTGTCATGAGTGGAGCATTGTCAAAATACTCTTGAAATTTTCCAGCATCTAAGGTGGCACTCATGATAATGATCTTGAGGTCAGATCTTTGACGTACAACCTACAGGAATATATTTCAAGAAGTTAAATGTATGTCAGATTGTCAATGTGGGGACCTGCTTGTTATGTATGTTGTGGTTCAAATTTTTTTTCGGTTTAAAAATTTTCAAACTGGGTTAATTTTTATTTCCCTTTGTCTCAGATTATGGTAATGCATCTGAGACAAAGGAAAATAAAAATTACACCGGTCTGAAAATTTTTAAACCAAAGAAAAATATGAATCACAACAAGTACATTGTAACTTTTGAGACTGGACTATGTGCTTGTGCTGTGTACTAAAACAAGACATTTTTTCTAACAGACTGTGCCTCCAGCTACACGATTACATGTAAGTGGGTACCAGTTGGTGTATTGTAGGTAAAACCTGACGAGAGATTTTGAGTGATAGCACACCTTGTGATGGACCAAACTGAATGCAAGGTCTTCATCATCTGTCACTTCAACTGAAGTTGATACTTAAGCAACAGTGATTCACATCGACTGGTTGTAGATTTGGTTTGTATTCCTCATTGTACTGGTTAAATGTCAGAGCAACTTAGGATATAAACTTTCAGAAGATGTCAAAAAGCACTGTTAGGGCTGATTTAGACGGTACAATTTTTCCTTACAACTATAGTATGCGAATTGCTCACGTCATGTCTACATCATGCCTTGTGTCGTCTAAATCAGATGCACAACATCTTCACGACAGTTGCACACAACACAAAAACTGTCGTAGGATTTTTAAACATGTTTTAAAACCCAATGACAGTCGTAGCCACAATCAATATGTTAGAATGATGAGTTGTATATGATCTTTGCTTGACCCAAGCAGCGCATGCTACCAAAGTCCCACACGACAGTCGTAGGCAAAAGTCGTACTGTCTTAATCAGCCGTTACCATGTTTAGCAATCATGAGGTTAATGTTCTTCCCCAGATTGGGGAAGGACATTGTATCATCGAGAGTAACCACTGTTCACCTCTTTCAGGAGCCCCATAAGGATGTCAGTGGCAAGAGTTCTCTCGTGAGCTTCATCAAGCAAAATAACAGCATAGCGGTCAAGCAGAGGATCTGTCATAGCTTCCCGTAACAACATACCATCTGTCATGTACCTAAAATGAAAGAGTTTCTACTCATTGATGTCATCATTGTTATTATCATCATCATTATCATCATCACCATCCACATTTTTGTGCCATGCTGGCGGGCAAATTAATGGAATTCCACTGTATAATGATGCAGATGTGAACCTACAATAAACTAACTGTTCATTCAAAAATTTGAAAAACTGAGCAAAATACTATGTAATGCAATGTAATTTCACAGATTTCACATCAAATTTGCACTTACTTCAGTACCGTCCTGGGGCTGGTGCAGTCCTCAAATCGAATGGTGTACCCAACCTCCTGACCAATCGACACGTCCAGTTCATCAGCTACACGCTGGGCTACACTCATGGCTGCTACCCTCCTAGGTTGGGTACAGGCAACACACTTGCGCTTGTCCATGCGAGTTTCTAGACACCACTGAGGAATCTGTAAGGTTTAGATTTGGAGGTTTAGGTTTGGCATTCAAAGGCTTGCTAGTATTTATTAATTTAATTTTCTTGCAGCTGGAGGTTGCAGCTGTTTGGTGCCCCTTGCATGTCATGGTCAAATCAAAGTGTTTATGAATGATTTTCTGATTCACATTCAATTCCATGTTTAGTTTGACAAATTTACTAACTTTTCCATGTAAAAAGAAAGGAAAAAAGTAGAACCAATAAAAGACGAAGTGTCAGATGTGGAACCCTGTCATAGCTGTCAAACAATGTTTGAAAAAACCTTGGTCTGCATTTCAGCAGTGAAACTGGTGGTAAAATGGGCAAGAGAGTCAAGTCTACAAGTTCCCTGGTGAAAACTGAATGAGAACATTATCAGAAGAGAGGAAGTCAAGCGTTGCAGCTATTTTAGGTGTCTGTGAATACAGCTTCCTCTAAAAGTAATCAAGGCGATGGCTTATCTAAATCATATTTGATGAGGTATCCAGTGATGAGTTATTATGGGAATATATTTTTCTTGATTGTCTAGACTAGTTTCAGTGGTTCCACCGAGACTGGATAATCGAGTTGCGTCTGCAAGGCAGAGGATAATTTTACCTGGGTAGTTTTTCCAGATCCTGTTTCACCAACGAGAACAAACGCCTGATGTTCCTTCATGCCCTCCATGAACTTTTCCCTGTACTCCCAGACTGGCAGCTCAATTCTCTTCTTCAGAATGTCAAAATATTTGTCTGAGAACAGCTTTCCATTGAAGGGATTGATCTTTCCACGCATATTACTGGGATTACTAGGTTCAAAGAAAAAAAAAAAGGTTTGCATCACTAACAAAATTGTCGTCAAGTGGCATTACACACTCACATCAGTACTTTACAGCTTAGTTATGTGTATTGCAAATCCGTAGACGACTCGTGACGCACACGGAAATGCACTATTAACGAATCAATACCAGTCTGTACGCTAAAGGTGAGCAAATTTATGTTCTTTTGACCGAGTCTCGAACGAGATTAAGAGACTACAGTGAATCAAAGGGTTCTGTACAGAAGTTCGATCAAACGTGGAGATGTGCAAACTTATGACATTTTGAGATAAGACAAAAAAAATTGAAAGCATAACTGACAATATTCCTGCAGAAACCACTTCACTACCTTAACAGTGGATGCGAAAGTAAATCGATCGAGCAATCTGCTATAACATACAATTTTTTTCAATTCGCAATTTACCTCAACTCTTCTTTTATCCTTTTCGCGGTATTCAGCGAGCTGGAAGAATTCCCATCGACGTCTAGCCTTCTTTTCGACATCTTGCAATGATATCGAACCAAAAATAACTCCTTAAAGCTACGCAAAGACACCGTTTACCAAGGTTAATTGTCCGCCATATGGAAGTTTCGCCGGTTAAAAACGCACGAACCACGCGCTTTCATCCTTCTCCCATACCTCCTTGCAATCGCACTGGGTTCTAAATATGGTGTACCTCGTTCCCAGAACGAGGCTGGTAGATTTCCCACAAACTTTTTCGACCTTCTCTTTGGCGCGAAAGGCGAAAACATGGCGACCTTCAAGATGTTCGTGGCTTTTACCAACGTCAGTTTTGCATGTAGAACGACCGTGGTGGTTCAAAACGGTTGAATAGCTGTACGTTAAAGTGAGTGACTCCTCTAATGGGCGATGGAAAAAAGTGACCGCAAGGTGAAGACATTTTATGGGAGCAGTGCAAAGAGGTATGACGTATGAAATTAAAATCCTCTGCCAAAATCGCCCCCCTGGATGTCCCCCACGAGTAGTCTGCGTGCAGACGTCTCCTCTTTAGGCGGAAAAGGGATGACTGCGTAAAGCCGTTTCTAATCGTGTTCCAGTATCCTGCTGTTTCTCTGGAATGCAGGGACCACGCTCTAATAATTGGCCATTAGTCTGATTTTGTTAGAATCAACTCTGATTGGCTATCATAAAAAAATTCTCCACATAATTTATGCGGCATAAATTCAGGGGCCTGGGGGGTTTTCAATTGACAGATCTAAGCATGTGATTGTGTGCTGTTTTTCACCTATCGTGAAGCATCATGACAGCCATTACTACGATTTTCAGCTGAGTAAGGCACAAGAGAAGTTTGGTCACAAAGTTTTAACGTTCAAATTACCATGTTTGTCAAGGGCAACTTGCTCCGTTTCCAAGGGAGACTGCATGAATCGCTTTGTTGTATGATGTGACGTGATCGATTCATGTCTGTTGGGAATGGAGCAAGTTGCCCTTGACAGCATGGTAATTTGAAATGCTAAAACTTTGTGACCAAACTTCTCTCGTTTCTTACCCAACTGAAAATCGTAGTAATTTGTTCAAGGCCGCAAAGAATTGAAAATTTATGAGGAAATCCTCTCTTGACAGTTTGCTGTACACTCTACTAATTGCCATTTATTGGTAGACATTGCGTTTGAAAGTTATGGAAGTAATGAGGACTTTACAATAACTTGCAAAATATCCAGGAGGAGTGTTTTAATGTAATTGGCTTAAAAGAGCATGGGCTGTGCAGCAGTCAGTGATGTTTGGGAAACTATCTGTTATATATCCTTTGTTGATAACACCAAACAAATACTTTTTGTACAGCAGAACCCTGCCTTCCAACTCCCACACACACACATTTAAAATTAGCACCTCAACTTTGAGATTTTGTCTTACATGATGAATTTTGTGCTATTAGAACAAACAAACGTTGGGAGCAAAAGAAGATTAAACTGGAAAAATGTGCCAGTGACTTTAGGAGGAACCCAATCTTACCTTCAAGGAAACTTAGGTATGTAATTGCAATTAACTTAACTTTTAAAAGTGTGTTTAAGTGCCTACATGTATGAAGTAAAAACTAAGATGAGCTTATATGAAAGGCTTTTTAAAATAAAGAAGAATGGTGTTTACTTTCTTGCAAAATCCTCTCTCATTCTTGAGATAGGAAAGTTAAAAGGAAATAAGTGATGACATCATCAGTGGTTACAGCATGGAGGCAAACCATAAAATGTATTGAGGCATTGTAACTGAAACTAGGCACCAGTAATGTACTGAAGAGAGACATGCAGTGATGCCTTTTGTGGTGTCACCATGGCAACAGTTTAACTTCCACATCTCTTTAATACAAGAATGACATTCCCCCTTTATAGCCTTTATAAACATTGCCCACTCCTTAATTGTTAACGAGGAAACTAAGCACAATAAGTGATGGGCATTGTGTCTGTGGAGTGACAAATAGTAATATTTGGTTCAAAGCTGAAAGGGACTGGAGCCAAGATTGCTGCCATGGCAATGTCACAATATGCTCCATCTTGTGTCTTTCTTAATGCACAATATTGGTGCCAATTAGTTTCAATTATCTTCATCAATTCTTTCCTGAGATACTCTTCATTTTGTGATTTGTCTCCATGCTGCAACCACTTATGATGTCATGAATTTTTAACTTGCATAACACAAAAACTTGAATATCTCTGGAATGACTCAAGATATTTCAAAACAGAAAACACCATCGTTGATCACTTTGAAAGGTCTTTCAAATAAGCGTAACTTAAGTTTTACTTCATAGGCACTTTAAGAACACAGCATTAGAAACTTAATTATAACATTAACTGATTACAATCCCAGTTCTGGTGGTAGGCTGAACAGTTGGCCCCAGCTGTCATAAGAAGCCTTGATAATATATCTAGATACATAGGTTAAATGTACCTTGAGTCAATATTATTTCTCTAATGACCAAGCGTCTATAAAAATGGTGATACATACACTTCCTAAAATATAATCATTGTAAATCTTAAGTTCAGTTAGTGCAATAAACTTAAAGCTGTTTTCAGTTTGTGATGAGCATTTATGTAGGAACATACAAAAACCTGACATACCATCAGGTATCAACCCACGACCTACTTTTCCAACGAGATGTGCTAACTACTGGTAGACTGGTGATGTAGGTCATTTTTTCTAGGTTCAAAAAACTCGAATACTATCTAATACTGCTGTTGACCTTAGCCAAAGTACACTCTAATACCGCGGTACTTTCTGGAAAGAAAAATCTACCAAAAATTAAAAACATGAAGCACTGCATCCCAGGCTTGATCACTATCAGGGCCAAGGGAAATGAATCTGTGCTCAAACCCGTGAAACCACTCTTCGTGTGAAGTAACACAAACTGAGCTTGAGAGGGTGGTGAAAAAATCAGCCTAGTTATACTCATTTCTTCACATACATAATGACCCATTTGGGACAAATTTGTGCATAATTTATTTAAGGTAACACTTGGCAATGTTCCTCAATTAGGATAGATGACCCTCACCCTGTATTTGAAACCTTTCCACGTCAGCAAATGGCCTTTGATTATGTTAGAACATGCCACCAGGTATGTGGTGATTACTTTCATTTTCAACCTTATAAACTTGTGAGAGTTATCAGCCTTTAAGCTAGAGCTGTCATGAACACAACATTTATTAGCGTGTTAACCAGGCCACAAAATGAGATAGTGATAAGCTTACAAGCCAAAGTTTTCACAATTTGCATATCATGAAGTCTGCATAATTTACATTTCACATCATTCCCATGGTCTCACATATTTTGCATATTGTAAAATTTGTATAAAGTTGCATGCCATGAAGTTTGCATAATCTTGAGGTAATTGAGCTTATCAAATATACACACTTACTATCATTTCTAATGTTTTTGCTCTGCAGGATGTGCACGTGTTTGCAAAGGAGAAAGACTCCCATGGAAAGCGTGTCTACATTGTTTCAACTTTGCCACAATTTTGGTACAAGTACACAAGGTATTTTTTCTCTGAGCTGTTATGTTTCGCCATACCTGCACGAAAGTGGCCTTCTATTCCCAGAAATGGTCCTCCATTCCCAGAAATGGACATCCATTCCTATAAATTAAAATAACCCTCCACTGCCAGAAATAGCCATCCACTGCTAGAAATAGCCTTCCATTCCCAGAATGGCCATCCATTGCCGGAAATGGCCATCCATTGCCAGAAATAGCCACCCATTCTCAGAAATGGCCATCAATTCCCAGAAATGGCCATCCAATGCCAGAAATGTCCATTCATTGCTAGAAATAGCCCTCTATTCCTAGAAATGGCCATCTTTCCCCAGAAAATAGTTATCTATATTTCCAGAAATAGCCATCTACTCCCACAAATGGCAATTCATTCCCAGATTGTTCATCCATTCCCAGAAATGGCCATCCATTGTTGGAAATGGCTATCCATTGCCAGAAATGGCCATGCATCTATGCAAGAAATAGCCCTCCATTCCCAGAAATGGCCATCTAGGAATAGCCATGCTAGAAATAGCCCTCCATTCCAAGACATGGCCATCCATTGCCAGAAATGGGCATCTATTCCCAGGAATGGCCATCCATTTTTGGAAATGGCCATCTATTCCCAGAAATGGTCATCCATTCCCATAAATAGCCATTCGTGGCTAGAAAAGGCCATTTTATCTCTGAAATGGACATCCATTGCCAGAAATGGGCATTTATTCCCAGGAATGGCCACCCATTGCTAGAAATAGCCCTCCATTCTCAGAAATGGGCATCTATTCCCAGGAATGGCCACCCATTGCTAGAAATAGCCCTCCATTCCCAGAAATGGCTATTCATTCCCAGAATTGGTCATCCATTGGCAGAAATGGTCATCTATTGTCGGAAATGGCCAGCCTTGATTTGCTCTGACGAAGGGCTAACACTCGAAACGTCAGCTTTCAATCTCTTTACGGTGGCCAATTTACCTTGTCAACTCAGTTGACATTCCCAGAAATAGCCATCCATTGCCCGAAGTGGTCATCCATTGCCAGAAATAGCCATCCATCGCCAGAAGTGGTCATCCATTGCCAGAAATAGCCATCCATTGCTAGAAATGGCCATCTATTCCCAGAAATAGCCCTCCACTCCCACAAATGGCCATCTATTCCCAGAAATAGCCATCCATTGCTAGAAGTGGTCACCCATTGCCAAAAATAGCCATCCATCACCAGAAATGGCCATCCATTCTCAGAAATACCCATCCATTTCCATAAGTGGCCATAAATGACATTCATTCCCACAAATGGCTGTCCATCCCCAGAAATAGCCATTCATTCCCAGAAAATGGTCAACTATTCCCTGGAATAGCCGTCCATCTCCAAGAATGGCCATCCATTTTGAGAAATGCCCATCCATTCCCAGGAATAACCATTACAAGAAATAGAGATCCATTGCCAGAAATAGCATATTTCATTTCCAAAAATGGCTGTCCATTCCCAGAAATAGCCACCAATTCTCAAAAATGGCTATCCATTCCCAGGAAAAGCCATCTATTCTTAGAAAAAGCCATCCATTTCTAGAAGTGGCCATGGATTTCAAGAAATGGCCATTCAGAAATAACCATCCTTTCCAAAAATGGCATTCCTTTCTCAGAAATGGCTATCTGAGGACAGACCTGGCTTTACATCTTATTATTACATGTACATTCCCAAACATAGCTTTAATTTACCACAATGACCATTCATTCCCACAAATGGCCATCCATTCCCAGAAATAGCCACCCAATCTCAGAAATAGCTATCTATTCCCAGAAATAGCCACCCATTCCCAGAAATAGCCACCCACTCCCAGAAATGGCCATCTTTTCCCACAAATAGCCACCCATTGCTAGAAATAGCCATATATTCTCAAGAACAGACATCCATTGCCACCATTTCCCAGAAAAGGCTGTCCATTTTCAGAAATGGTCATATATTCTGAGAAATGGCTGTCCATTACCAGAAAGGCTATCCATTGCCAGAAATGGCCAGCTATTATTAGATATGGCTGTCCTTTACCAGAAAGGGCTATCCATTGTCAGAAATGGCTGTCTATTATTAGAAATGTTCATTCCCAGAAATACCCATGCATTCCCAGAAATGGTTTTCATTCCCAAAAATTGACGTCTGTTACCAGACTGACTAGTACCAGAAATGGCCAAAAATGTAGTTGAATTTTGTAATTTGAAATAGTTGTATTTTCTAATACAATCTAGTTTGCAGTGATGAAACATAATCAAAAATAGGTTTTGTAAAAGGTTCTTTTTTGTTTGCTTTTTCTTTTTTTTTTGTCTATTGTGTTGAGAAATAACTGAGTGTTGCTACTCTCTACACACTACTGCACTTCTTTCTTTCCAAAACATATAACAGACAATAGTTATTATTGTCACCCTACAATGTATTATTTTGACAATGCCAGGTATTATTAATTTTTACTGCTTCCGCTCTTGTAAATGAATCCCTTAAAAAAGATAAACTTTACCTTTATGATTAATTTTACAGGGAGTGCTCTCCTGAAGACAGAAATTACTATGAGGTTATACCAGAAGGTACTTTTCTAGAACATGATTCTACAGACTTCTATATCAAGTGAATCTCCTTTTTTTTCGTAATACCTTTTTGACCCAGCAGTGGTCATATCAGTAGGGTTTCACTGCATACATGTAGATGTTGCAGGTGTGTATGTCAAATGAATGTGCCTAAAAACCTGGATGGCTCTCCGGACTGAAACCTGCAAGAACATTTTTAAAAAATGCTTTGTCTTGACTCTTTTGAACACTGCACTTTTACGTGCTGTCCCTAGTGATTCATTTTTTCTTGTTTAATGTTGGTAAATTTCTTAAATTCCAATTCCAGGTGCAGCTTGTAGATTGTATTTTGATTTGGAGTTCAGGACAGAGTTAAATCAAGAAAAAGATGGGCCCAAAATGGTAGACATTTTCATTAAGGTACAAAACTTGTAAGTCATACATACAAATTTTCCTTGCTTGGGCAACAAATCTGGACCCATAAACCTGAAATGGTTTTTGGTTGATACGATGAGACAATGTGCCATGTAGGTCCTGCAAGTCAAGTATTCAGTGTTATCTTCAGTTGAAACCTTGCCTTCATCTCTGGCAGTCTTCAGGCACCTCTGGAATTACTACAAATGTGGCCTGTTTTTGGATAGACTTTTTAGCGGTTGTGCCTCTGGTTGTGGCACCCAGCACACTTTTACATGTGATGGCTGCAGAACATGAGACAGTGAATTTCACTACGTCTGCGAGGGCAAAAAAAGCTGCGTGATTGCTTCTCCTGGCATAAAGGAATTGATACATTTTTGGTAACAATAAATTAAAAGAGCCTGTCTTGTGTAATTGTGTAATCCAATGGAAAGTTGAATTTCCTTAACACCCACAAGTGCCATGCACCCCACTGCTATTACGAACACCATCCTGCTATTACAAACACCTTCCCTTGCTAATACAAACTCCCCACTGCTATCCTTGCTATTACGAACACCCTACTGCTATTACGTATTTTACACCTCACTACTGTTGTGAACACCCTGCTTCTATTAGGGACACCCCACTGCTATAACGGACACCACTTTGGTATAGCAAACACACCACTACTATTACCAACACCCCGTTTGCTATTACGGACACCTTGCTGCTATTATGAACACCACACTGCTATTGCAAACACCCAACAGTCTGCTATTACAAACACCTTCCTCTGCCATTACGAACACCCTGCTACTATTACAAACACCTTCCCTTGCTATTATGAACACCCCACCACTATTATGAACACCTTCCCTTCCTACCACGAACATTCCACTGCTATCATGAACACCCCGCTGCTATTACGAACACTTTCCCTTGCTGTTACAAACACCCCACTGCTATGATGAACACCTTTCCTTGCTATTATGAACACCCCACTACTCTTACGAACTCCTGGAGCCTGCTTTTCATACCTCCCGCTACTATTACAAACACCTACCCTTGCTATTATGGACACCCCACTGCTATTATGAGCACCTTTGGTTGCTTTTACTAACACCCCACTACTGTTACGAACACCCCGCTGCTTTTTTGAACGCCCTGTTACTATTACGAACACCTTCCCTTGCTATTATGAACACCCCACTGCTATTATGAACACCTTCCCTTCCTATTACAAACATTCCGCTGCTATCATGAGCACCCCACTGCTATTATGATCACCTTCCCTTGCTATTAGGAACACCCCACTGCTAGTTTTTAACACCCCACTGCCACAACGAACACCTTCCCTTGCTATTGTGAGGGCCACACTGCTATTGTGAACACCTTCCCTTGCTATCACGAGCACCCCAATGCTATTACGAAAACCTGCTGCTGTTATGAACACTTTACTTCTTTTGCGACCACCCTACTGCTATTACAAACATGTTTGTGCCATTGTGCTATTACAAACACCCCACTGCCATTATCAACACCCCGCTGCTTGAACACCCCTCTGCTATTACGAACACATTCCCTTGCTATTATGAACACCCCACTGCTATTTTGAACATCCGGCTAGCTGCTATTACGATCACCCCACAGCAATAATGGACACCCCACTGCTTTTACAAACACCCTTCTGCTTTTACGGACACCCAATTCTATCAATGAAACCAAGCTGCTATTATGGGAGTTCTGGGAGTTGTGAGGGTTTTGAGAGTTGGGGAGGTTGTTTGAGGTATGGAGGTTGTGAGGGTTGTGGGAGTTGTGAAGGTTGTGAGGGTTGTGGGAGTCGTGGGAGTTGTGAGGGTTGTGGGAGTTGTGAGGGTTGTGGGAGTTTTGAGGTTGTGGGAGTCATAGGAGTTGAGGTGGTTGTGGAAGTTGTGATGGTTGTGAGGGTTGGGGAGTTGTGAGATTGTGGGAGTCATGGGAGTTGTGAGGGTTGTGGGAGTTGTGAGGGTTGTGGGAGTTGTGAGGGTTGTGGGAGTTGTGAGGATTGTGGGAGTTGTAAGTGTTGTGTGGAGTTGTGAGGGTTGTGGGAGTTGTGGAGGTTTGGATGTTGTGGGCATTGCAAGAGTTAATGAAATTCAACGTTCCATTGAATTATTTAAGAGACAGGCAAGCACTTGAATGACTGTGTATACATTTGATTTCTGAGAATGAAGAAAAGCAATGCAGCTTTGTATTTGCCTTCGCAGTAAAATACACTGTCTGATGTTCTACAGGCATCATGGGTAAAGCGTGCTGCCACAACCACCAAAATTCTATCCAAAAACGTGCCAGCTATAAACTGCTAGGCTCTCCATGGAGGAAAATATCGTGCATGATACATTTGTGATATGAAATCATGAAATTGAACTACCAGATACAGTGTATCTGTCAGTGTACATTTTCGTCTTATGTTTTGGGACTGCATTTCAGTCTCAATGACTGCTTTTTGCTAAATCAATGGAACAATTTAACAAAATGTATATCTTTAAAAGGACTAAACCTGTCTCTGTGTTCCTTTCCTTTTGTAGTATGTTTGTCACCATCTGAAGGACATGTATGGTTTACAATGTGACAGAAAGTGTATTGTAGATTTGGATTCAAGGTATGTCACTAAAATTTCTATATTGGTCTCCATGTCATAAGGAGCCTCAGATGCAAACCTTTCATATAGACTAAAATGAATTCAAGAGTTGAAAGATGTAACTTTTTGGCCTATCATGAGCTTTTGGATCTCCAAAAGCAGAAGTTAGCCTGAGGTAATTTACCGTGATCAGAAATGGTGTGGCTCCAATTATTTAATTAAATAATTAAGGAAGTAAGTAGCCTTTAATTACCCATTTGCTATCAAGGTTGGAAGAAGCCGCATAGAAAACTACAAATTGTGCATCAGTGACAAAACGTGTTTCCCCAGACTCTTAAATCCTCCTTTTTTTCACTTGCAATAATTAAGAACTCCTTACATTCCTAAAATTAATGAGTTATGGACATTGCAGTAACCATTAGTAAAGAGCTACAAATAACAGCAGGACATGGAAAAAATGGCCGACTAAAATGTCTCCGTATCTGATGAAATGCCAGCTGTTGTTTTATGAAATGTTCTTAATACTAGTGTCTAGAATTTTGCAGGTGAAAAAAGATAACTTTGAACACGTGGCATCTAAGCTCATTTTTGTTGAGTCTGACCAAAATGGTGACTTGTTCAGACATATGGCCTTTCAACAGAAAGGACAGGTGTCCTCCCCTTTTAAAACTTCCATGTGACCAAGTAAAATTCTGATCTCTTCTCTTGCTGTTGTGAACTCCCCACTGCTATTATGAACACCCTGTTGCTTTTACAAGCACCCCACTGCTATTATGAACACCTCACTGCTATTATGAGCACTTTCCCTTGCTATTACAAACACCCCTCTGTTATTATGAGCAGCTTTCCTTGCTATTATGAACACCCCACTACTATTACAACAGGTGTCCTCCCCTTTTAAAACTTCCATGTGATCAACTAATATTCTGATCTCTTTTCTTGCTGTTGTGAACTCCCCACTGCTATTATGAACACCCTGTTGCTTTTACAAACACCCCACCGCTATTATGAGCACCTCACTGCTATAACGACATTAACATTCACGCTAACCCACTGTTTCCTGTGCCACCCAAAACTGCCCATAAAGGACCATAGTCCTTGTTCAGATCAAATTTGCCAAACAACCTCGGAAATAGGTTGAAGAAAAGTTTAGTTTTCATGCTGCAGATGGAATTATAGACGTTTGGACTGGGATTTGAGCAGACAGGAGCCAAATTACGGCATCATTGCCTTAAATTGGTGGGGTTTTTTAAAACGGTTGGGAGTGAATGGGTTGAGAACTTTTTGGTTATTCAAGTTAGAAAAAAATCAGTGTTTCTCCTCGCTAACACTTTGATTGGTGTGCATGGTTTCAGCACTACTTCCAAATTTTCAAGACATCTCATCTTCCACTTGCCGGGTACAGTTTTTAAGGATAACATTCATGCAGGTAAGAGTGTCACATAGAAGAGTATGATTGCTCATGCTCCTGTTGCGAGACACACTGCAAAAATACTGAACTAGTTGCCTCATACTAGTCAAGGGGAGCACAAAATTAGCTACAGTTGATAAGCTGTCTATCTGTGTTTGTACTGGGGCAAACATTTTTTCAAAGTCATGGTACTAATGTTTTAAAGTTACACTCATCCAGACGGTTGCGAAATCTTGTTTTAACTGTTTGACTTACATAAAGACAGGACCAGCACAAAAACTTCAGCAGTCCATGTACATTGCACTTGTACTGAACTGAACTTTGATTGTGACACATGTTAATTGTCTCTTTAAGTGTTAAGTCAATTTCTCATTATCGTAACAATCATCCAGGTTTACTCCTAAAGTTAAAAAGAAGTAGAGCTATACATATGGCTTTAGTAAACCTAGAAAAACAATTTCCAATTGTCCTTTTGCTTGTCTTTTTATGGGTACGAAATCTGTTGACCTGCAGGAAACTTTGTGCAACACATTTCTGCATTATTGAAAAGAAAGCTTGGTTTTGGATCAGAGACATTTGACAAGCAGCCTGCAAAGGAAGAAATGTCTGTTCGAGATTGTGATGGTAATATGTATGCTTTGATGCAAAAGATAACCTTAACTGCAAATGCTCTTAAAGAAAAAGCTGTATGATAAATTTAAAAAAACACGAGACATCCTTTTGAAATGTTTTATTGTGGTTTTTAAATTTATCATTGTTCTATTGCTAACTAGAAGATATGGAAAAAGCTGTATCCTTTGCAGTGCACTGTACGGGTGATGTTCAATTCACCACCTGATCACAGTCAAGGTAATGTTGGGTATGATGAAGGAGACTTTGCTTCAGGTCTATTGACTTTGCAATTTTGTAAGTCCCAATGAAACGGTTCTCTGCCATTCATTTTTTTCTAAGACCCTGTCACTTTCATGCACATTATTGCAAGTGAATGCAAATGCAAATGGATTTATGCACATTTAGCTGATGCATTCATACAAAAATAATACAAACTGATGCAGTTCAATGCAAATTTCTAATTCTCTAATCTTTACCTGTCACATTATACGGAAATCTAGATGTCCAAAAATTAGACACATTTGCTCTACTCCTTTTTTGGCTTAGCTATCAAGACCACTTTTGAAGTGCACTTTGGAAAGTCGTTTTCTAATATATATTTTTAAAATGTTATTTTCATCTTGAACTTGAAAAAGACTTCCTACAAGTTTTTTTCATGTTTGCTAACAACACTTTAATGTATTAACTTTGTAGTTACATGTAATCTTGAAGACCTGAGAGAACTCCTTATTGAAGATGGAAAGGGTGGCTTTGCCACTTTTTGTGACCAAGGTATGGAGCTTGAATTGAATTCGTCCATACTCTTGAATCTGTGGAGGAGACAAAGCTCCTAGGTACAGATATTTCGAACTGGAATTGATGTTCGTCAGTGATCAAGGATCAATTAACTTCAGTGTGTCTATCCGGCTGCCTCAAGTAGTAGCTATATTTTCTCAATGTATATTTTGTGACTTTCAGGGGTCTACACAAAGAATCGGAACTTCAGAATTTTCAAATCAACGAAGATTGGGAAAAACTCTCATCTCCTTGAATCCAGGCAGAACACATTTAAGGTAATAAAATGAAAATTTCTAAGGTTTTTCCAACTTCTTCTTCTACTTGTGTTTCTACAGCTCTATATAGAAAAGTTGAGCTGTTATGCCTAATCACTGGATCTTTCCTGTCGCCTCAGCAGAGCGTCAAGGATAGAAAAGGAAGCTTTTCACGAGATCCTGAGTACTTGATATTTCTGGATTCACTTGTTTCCAATGTCAGGTAAGAGTACATGTATATTGACACCAGTGCTTAGATACAACATTTAGTCTATAAAAGCATTGGCCTCCTGGTCTCTGCTGAATGAACACAAAGGTTTTTCCATCTGGTCTAAATTAAGGGAATGTTTTACTAAGAATGATGTTGAAAGTGATGCCGTTGATATGTAGCTAAAATTGGGTTTTTAACATGGTAAACGAATCTTTAGGTTGATTTTGATGTGAAACCACTGCCCTTCTCATAATCAGTGTCAGGAAGACGACATAATTTACAGGCTGTGTTTGGCCAGTGACTGTTAACTGACTTCGTTTCTAGTAGTTGTCATCCAACTTGTCACTGAGGCACAGTAGCCTGTGAACAGTGCTCAGAGAGCTACAGTCTTCCAATTGAAGTTACTTTATCTGAAATCTATTTGCTGATTTTACCTATTACCAGTTTCTCAGTGTGCAACAGTTATGTGAATGTTAATTGGAAGTCTGGGAGAACTGGAAACACTGTGGAACTGTACAGCATCCAAGAATGTTTTCCAAATGTTTCGACAACACATAGATTTTTTTTTCTGACTACACAGCATGCAAGTTGGTGGAAAAGATGTGAAGGTTCTAACATGTGACAGTTGTATTAAATCTTCTAAAAACTCCTCGCAAGCAGAAGCACAAATTTCAAGTATGTTGTTTATTTTAGTGTGACTACTGTGATGGCAGGGGGGGGGGGGGTTCTTGCTTCTTGCAACTAACGAAAACTGGTCAATCACTTTTAGGAGTAGCATCATTGCTTTGCTTACCAATCAGTTGTTGGACTAGTGACTTATTAACACCTTGAACAACACTGATAACACACTGATAACTATTTTCCTCGGATTGAAACTGAACAAGAAATCCATATAGGTTGTAAAAAAATGTTGTTCATTGATATCCACTTTTGAGGATTGTCCTCAACTCCATCTTCATCCAGCAACTCCATCTTCCATCTTTGAGGATTGTCTGTAGAAGGCAATCTTCAGTTTGTTATACTCCGATTCTGACTGAAGGCAAAAATGTGCTATTGAGCAAGTGGCTAGCATTTGGATGGAAAGTTTGGTGGCTCAAGACCTGGTCTCTGCGTTTTTATGTTTGCTTTGAAGGAAGAGTCTTAAGTGGCCTTCACACATCAGACTAATGTTGGCCAACTCGTGTTGGCAAACTCAGATTGGTGAGTGTGAACAACACAACAACAGTTGGCAAATTGTTGGTGACAAATAGAACTTGTCTTTATTCTCGCCAACTTTTCACCAACAGTTTGCCAACATGTTGTTGTGTCATTCACTCACACCAATTTGAGTTTCCAACAGGAGTTGACCAACATTAGTTTGAGGTGTGAAGGCTGCTTTAGGCTATATTTATATGGAACTGGACCAGAACCATTCCAAACTAAACCGGACTGGATCGGCTTCTGTTTACATGGAACCGTTTGGAACCGATCCAGGTGTTTACACGGGACCTTTCTGGAACCGGTCCGGAACGGATCCAAAACTGGACCAGCAAAATAGCAGGTCCAGTTTTGGATCCATTTGGATCCATTCCTTACTGCTTCCAGAACGGCCCCATGTAAACAGAAGGCCTATCGGACCGGATCCATTTGGAACCAGTCCCGTGTAAACATAGTCGTATCCACATTGTGTTCTTACAGTGTACACCCCTATGTGGTAAATGACGGAGGAGAAGATAAGCCCCAGACCCAGTGAGCCAGATGGCTCACTCATTCAATCCTTTGGACGTTTCATTTGCTGTGCTTCTTCCTTTTGCCTCAAACAAGCAACTTTCTTCCAGGTTCTGCTACATCTTCCCAGTCTGGCTTTGACCATTCTCCTTACCCTGAAATTGACAAGTTCATCTCACAAGTCATCAACAAAGGAGGTGTGCAGGGTGAAATCAGAAGATGGGTCTTCTTTCCTCAAGGTACTGGCTATCTTAGATGTTTAACGAGTATGAAAAACTCAATGGAATGAATTTGACCCAGACTTATGTAATGTGTTTCTAACTCTTGCGTCTGGCAAAAGTTCACTCAAATGTAAAATTGGGTGTTTTCTCTAGTTTTGAACTAAAGAGAAACATGGAAGCATTAAAGAAATATAAGCAAACCATAACTTTAGAGGGCAACAGTTTGCTTATTCTGACCAGCACATATCTTTATTTCTGTTGGTTTGAGGGAATTGAAAGTCGTACATGTACATACACATGTAACTACTATTTGGCTTTATTTGGTACTTCTATTCAAAGAGAAAGGATTGCTAAATTAAATTCATTATTGAGTGGACGAGCCCCTCCCCCCCCGCCCCCACCTAAAAGGACATTGTAATTTCCTTTATATAGCGTAACGTATTTTTTCCCAATTTCTAGGAAAGACACTGACTTATGACATCTTAAAAAACCGATGGTGTGAGAACATTGGGAGGCCGCACAAGAGCAACCACATAATGTAAGAATGTCTGCTGTGGATGTTAGGACTTAGTAACAAGACTGTACAGTCACGTCACTTCATAGCCGGGCGCATGCGTTGGTAGAAGATTATACTTGCATTGTTCTTACCACATGTAAGTTCACGTGCAATATTTTCGAGCTACTCAGACACTATGATGAGCTTGCAATCGTGAACGTCTTCAATATGTGGTCATTTTTTCTAATGCTGTACCAGTCTTAGTGACCCGATCTAAGCAATGTTTGGTTTTCTCATTTTTCAGGATTGTGGTGGACTTGAGGCTTGGCGTTTATTATCAAAAGTGTCATGACCCTGATTGCAAGAGCATTGACTATCGTTCTCCTGGTACAAGTGGAATCATTGTTTTTGCTGCATGCAGCTGCTCTTCCTCTCAGGAAAAATCGAGAGCAGAAACCTTTTTTCCCTCCTTGAGGAGGAAATGCGGCTCTGTGCAAGTTTATTACGTTTAAACGTTGAAACTAAATATTTACGCCTCGTTCTGTTTCTTTGTTGTTTATTCTAATCTTGTCCCAGCTGTGGAATATGTCAAGTCTGTGTTGAAAGATATTTGGCAGTGGTGACATTTCTTAATATGGTGTGTATTATTTCTCCAAATAAAAGGAAAAGACCTGTAACTGTTTGTAACGTTTGCTTTATTTTCAGAAAGGCCTGTCCCAGAGGAAATTAATCCATTGTCAAATGCTAAGGTAAGTTTGGTTTACGGCTATTGTAGGATTGTACCAGTGCTTATTGTGTTCTTCATGATCTGCCGTACGCTGTTGGCTTCGCTACAGTCTGTTGTTTTTGTTGTTGTTGTTGTTGTTTTTGTTGTTGTTGTTGTATTCTTTCGCGACGTGTGACACAGGAGGGCAAAATAACAGGTTCGATTACAAGACTGCAATTCTCTCAGGTTATGAGAAATGGTTATATTCGGAAGTGGCCTTGAATTGTTATTTTAAGTGGCTGGAATTTAAAAAAGTTCTCTTTTCCTTTCAGTTAGAAGAGTTCTTTTACGAATCTGATGAAAGCGATCAAGAGCTTTGCAAGGTTGCAGCTGAGTGTGAGGGAATGGTGGGTGAACAGCCGAACCATAACAGCCTTGGAATACAAGGGGGTCCCGTTATAACTGAATGCAACAGGGAGGAAGTAAATGCCTTAAGCAGTGAAAGAAGCCCCACTCAGGACGAGGAAGCATTGCTTCAAGTAGACAACCTGCAGGGAGTGTACCAATCTACAAACTGTCGCAAGACTTGCCACAAGAGGACATTAGAAGAACCAAACACAAATGGCTGTAGAGGATTTCTTGAAACACAAGATGGTAGCAACAGTGGGCTTACATTCAATGAGCGACAAACCAATGCTACAACAAAACGAGAGCAAATCATTGGTTTTGCAGAAAATAATTCCAGTGGGAAAATGTCCCTTGAAAATTGCGGCTCTGATGACAAATTAGATTTTACATCAGACGAAAATGTTAGTGTTTGGCTGGATGAGGATCCAATAAGTGACCAAGAGTTATCCTTTGTTGCAGAAGAAGTTGAAAACAGAAGCTAGATGTTAAAGTCCTAGTTGTTTTGGTACAAACAGAAAGGGTATAAATGATGATTTTTAGTGGCAACGTTTTTTTTTCTTTTTTAGCTTTTATGTATGGTTTAAACATCTATATACAATGCAATCATCCACAAAAACGTTAAGAGAGAAATCGGTGCATTTAGATCTCTGACTGCACTTAACTTTTAACTCGAGCATTTTATCGTTGAATTAATATACATTTTGAATGCAGATAAAAGAAACGTAAAAACAGTCCTTAAAATGGTTTGTAATCTTCTGAATTCAATGTCAACCGTGGTTTTATTTTGTATAGGCCACTACATCTTAATTGCTGTATATATAACTAGAATTGACCAATTGTAAGATAATGTATTTCCACAGTTCCGTTAACCAGATTTAAGCATTTCTAAAGGGTATAATAGGTGCGTATATGTAGTTAATATGCTGGCTATGCAGTGGAATAAAATCGGAATGCAAAAAAGAGAATTCTACAGAAAATGTTGCTGCTTACCTTACCTTATTCGTTTTGGGAAACCTAGTTTCACTCTGTTTGTATTACAACCCAACATGTTTTTTGAACTGTTAAGTTTATCTTCCGAAAAACTTTTCTAAGAGATAACAGCAAAACGTAATGTTTTTGATGACTTTATATGTTGCGATTAGCTGTGAAGTGATCTGTTTGTTCCTTTTGGTTTTCATCTTCGTCATCATCATTGTTTTCACCGCCATCATTGCCACCACCATCATCATCATAACCATTATCAACATCAGTACCATTTCCGCTACCACCATCATCGTCACCATTGCCACTTTCATTTTCGTCTGCTTTTTCTTGATCTCCTTGCTGTTGTTCTTCTTCACTGCTTTCTTCTTGCTCGAAGATGACAACATCTTCCTTGGCGTCGTTCATCATCATCAACACAGAGATACAACATTCCAAATTGCATTGTGGACGTTTTCTTAGAGCTTTTATGACTGTAAAGAGGGCTGCAAGGTAGCGAACTGTTGAAGGAGTTATAAAGCATAAGTACAATGTATTATCTGATCTTGCTATATATTACACGGGATTACTTAGGGTCTACGTTATTTTACACTTTCTGACGCCTTTCCTACTTCCACTACGTTTGATAAGATACTAGAACGGAAGGGACGAGGGCGCTTTTGCAGGAAAACTGCTATTTCAAGCCATAAACGCCGTATTTTGGCTCCTGTCTGCTCCAATTCCGGTCCAAAGGTCTAAAAATTCCTTTGCATCATGAAAACTAAACTTCCCTTCCACTTATAAGGCATTTTTGCGAATTTGACTTTGGGAATGCGCACAATTCAAACTTCTGAGACGGTTTTTGAACCAGAAAAACGTCCGACCAACTTTTCGGGTTTTATAGGCCCCTTGTTTTTGTTTCTCAATTCGGTTTTCTTAGAGGTTTCTTGGCCGTTGGATGGTCTCCCCTTGTTTTGATAAATATTTTACCTAAACGTCGAGAAAAGGGGAAATTTTTAGTAAAACGTAGCAGCAAGGACCGGTCCAAAGTAATTCGCTTCGATTTCTCACGAAAAATTTTTGTGTAGTTCTGGTCAAATTTCTCTGATCTTTCTAGTTTAGGCATCCTTTGTTGGAAGTTTACCTGGTGCATCAGTTGGTCGTCCAAAACATCTGCTGTCACTAAAAGGGATGACGTCACAAACCCTACAAGGACCGTGGTCTTTCACGGCCGGTTTTCGCTGGCACAGGCTTTGATGGATTAAGTCCATCTCCTGTTATTTGCAAAGGTTTCGCCTGAAAGATCCTGTTCAGTGGTTTCAAGGTTAAATTACATTTCGTTACTGACTGCCCTGCATATCTTTGTGTGCACGCTCCAAGGATTTGGTAGATAGATAGAGATAGATAGATAGATAGATAGATCGTTTATCAAATAAACACTTATGCAGCCCAAGGGCTGAAACCAAGGGCTAAATTGCGTATTTACATTTACAGCTAATATTATTTACATAATTATGATACAAAAACTAAAGCAATATCTTCACGTTGATAACTTTGTTATTTTCGTAATCTCTCTGCATGACAAAATCTTGATATAAGAATGAAAATATTGATTATGAGAATTAGAGTTTTAATCCTATCACATGAAGCCAACCCTCATGTGCCACATGTATGAACGATATTATTAAAAGGGACTATAATGACAAACAAACGATTTAACACCACTCAAGTGCCAAAGGAAATTTGGGAGATTTAGGGAATGGGTGAAAGGGTAAAAAAAGAGAATTACTCACCTGCTATCATTCCTGTCACAAGTAAATTTACAGACACGAGGAGAACTGTTATTGCAGTTCCTTCCAACTCTGTCTTCACTCCAGAAGAGATGTTTTCCTCTGGTATCTTCAGCAGCATACCCACGTTCATGTTGGCAACCGTAGCCAAGAGCGACATCAGCTGAAGCCAGTGTTCAAATCGATCGCTGATTGGTTGGTAAGAGGCAAAGAGAATGGTGTACAGTCCTGACATGATAGCCGCCACTCCAAGGCTTGTGCGACTCTCTCCGCCAAGGAAAACAAGCACGGAGGTAAGGATGATTTTTCTGATAAGCTCTAGCACTTCCCAGAACCAACAATTATCCGAATAATTTTCATAAAGGAAACTCAGACCAGCTGAAATCTCGTTTCTTTTGTTCTCGTCAGTCATGGTGTTGCCATCTTGGACTCCTTCGCTGTGATGGTACTTCCACAGAAGGAACAGTGTTACAAGCGGAAAACCCACCACAAACGTCAAAAATGCATAGGCAACATTGGCAAACTTGTGGTGAGTGTTGGTAAAACATTCCAAGTAATAGTCGGACTTGAGAAAGGATTGACATGAGTTTTCTTGGCTGTCGACACAAATCTTCTGGCAGGATGGTGGAAGTAGTTGAAGAACTTGAGAGGAAACTGTCGGGTATACAATAAACATAATCAAAAATGTGTATCGATAAGACGTTTCCTTGGTTCCTGCAAAGCAGTTCTTCAGGTCGTCTGCACTGAGACGTTTAGCTTTGTTGAGGTACAGCCATCGAATGTAGAAGTACGCGAAGAATGTTATAACAGCAGCCACTAGAGTGACCACTGAGAGAAGAAAGGAAGTATAAATTGTAGTGTGAACCTGGTTTGTGAAACAATTGACCGGAGCAATCTGTAGCAAGTTAAGCTGGAGGAGCTTGGCGTAAGAAGTTAGTTGCAACAAGAGCTTTGGCCACTGGACGTACGAAAATGCATCGAGAGTACCAGAGGCTACCTGGTAAAATCCAATGAAGATCTTGAACCTTGCAAGAACAATGTCTGTTATGGACCGCCCAGATGTGCTCCTCAACTTTTTTCCAAACAAAAGCGGTAGCACGACAATGGTTAGCAACAGAGCGGCTAACAGTATTTGTCCTATCAGCCATGGTAAAGTTGGGCACTTTTGACAGGTCGATATCATTTGGTAATATCCCTCACTACATACGGCACACAGAGGCCCTTCGTAACCTTCAGAACATGGCGATTCCATTCCTCCTAAACAGGCGTCTTTCACTGGACATGCGTAAGCCTTTGGAAAGGACCCGTTGAATGAAACAAACTTCTCGAAGCCGCTGCCAAACATATTGGCTTGCACCTGAAGAGCTGCTGTAAAATTCTCGTAATACTTTCTGCTCTCTCTAGACTCCCATTTCCAGTAGAATCCTGGCTTGAGGTTGACAGATTCGTTCTGGCAGGTGAGCCCTATGGAGGGACATTTCATGCATTGGCCAAACCGATCCAAACGGTAAAATTCCTCTAAGCAAAAACATGCTCGAAATCTTGCAGTTCTTCTGTACTGGGTCCCTAAGGAGAAAAAGGAGGTTAAATCCAGTCTGAAACTGAATCAAATTTTGGCGGTTTCTTTTTCTATTTGAAGCTTAAACCTGTACAAGGCTAGATACATGTACATGTAACAATAGCTCTGATTTGTCTTTTTTTTCGTTTTGCTAATATTTTGAGGAATCAGTTTGAGAACCAGCCACACCATCAGATCAGCTTTCTACAAACTGCACTTTTCTGTCCTTGAGTCAAAGTGAAACCTTGTGTCCTTAAATATGGTCCTAACTTTATTCTTTGAACTTCATTCTTCATTCAAACGAAAGCTACTGAGCTTTGTTTTTTCCTGCGATGCTGGTCGTTAATTTGAAATAACGGATCGATCAAAGTTGGGCACTTGTTCGAAAGTGACAGGGATCAATGTGTAACACACTTTGACACATGGCACTTCCCGGTAGAGACAAAGGGTTAACAAATTACTGTTGTTACCTTCCGGACAAGCGGTGCATTCAGTGATGTCCTTCCCTGGAGCCACGTCAGGATGAACATATGTTCCCGGTGGACATTCCTTACAACCAATGCCATCTACGGCTTCTCCTTCATCGGAATCATCAAAGTACCCTATCACATCTTGGTAGAATCCACCTGACATAGCATCAAAGATTTAAGATATTTAATATCTAGGAACAATAAATCTCAAAACCTCGTAGAGCTAGCGTCAAAGTGGAATTTTCATACTAGGCTTTCAACAGTCCTCTGTCTTTACATAATCCATGACTTTTTTCCTGAGTCTTGCCGTCATTTTCAATATGACGTTTACTTTGACGTTCACAGTCGTTTAATGATTGCGTTTTACACTGCCGCCAATCACCATTACAAGATTAATAAATTCATACCTAAAAAATGGTAAAATAAAGTCGCTATAGGGAGTGTGCTTTCTCAGCCTACTGTCAACTGGTCAAAACCACTGATGACGAAATGAGGACGCACTAACCTGGAGAACAAGGGGAGCAGTTTGGATATCCAACAACTGTTCCAAGTGGACACATCTTACATTCCATCTTCGGGAATGGAGACGGGACGTCAGGTTCAGCACTGTTGCATATTACTCCTGCTCCAAACAACGTGAACTGAACGGATGGGTCCTGAATGATGTCATCGCTTGATATGGGTATTTCTTTACCCGTCGGCATTCTACGAGAGAAAGATGCCTTTTTAGTACTAATATAAATTATACCATGGCTCAAAGACAGAAGAGAGATCGAGAGATGTGGGGTCACAAGAAACTTTACCATTGGTTCCATGGATCAATCCCAATACATCCTACGAGGAAAACCAAATTCGCCTTATGCCGTCATAGATTCGGCTGGTGGGTGCCTATGGAATACTCTTGCTCCCGGCTGTCTGCTCACATCTACAACGTGAGCAGACAGGTTAGGCGGGTAAAGGAAAATGCTGCCTTACTTAAAGCAGGGACATTCCCTCCATACAAAGTGGAATCTTTTTTAATTAAGTGCTTAGATCATTAGGCTGGTGCTCATGTTTCCAAAACATACATAAAACCACAAGAAGTAATGCTTATCTTCCTGGATGATAGTACTAAGTAATGTGAAGGTTATACAGAGAATTTCGTGGATGCAAGTTGGCGTGTCAGTAAACGTCGCAAAGACAGTTTGCAAACAGGTGTAATGCTGTTTCTGTTTTTTGCGACCTTAAGCTTCAGTTTGCATTGAGAAGGCAGCTATTAGGTGTACCCAACGAAATGCCGGCACCAATTCAGACCCGTGGATGGAGAGCAGCAATATGAAACAAGTTGTCTTGTCTGTCTTGTTGTATACTCACATCAACAAGGTAACGGTGTCTTGAGTCCAAGAATACATAGCAGGGATGGTCTGAAGTGAAGTATCTATAAGATTGCTTTGAAGGCACAAAATACATTTTAAATTACCCAAGGAAACTACATATGTATACATGGACTACTAAAAAATTAAACAATTATAGCAATGGAGTACTGAGATAAATGTTTACACTGTTGTCAAAAAATGCATTTTTGAGAAACATTGGCTGCTCATAAGATGTAATGGATTTCTCCCCAAGTTCCTGCAAAACAAAAAGGACATTCTGTGAAGGTCTGTACGTAGCGACTCTTGTCTGGCTTAATGTGTACCTGATAAGTATTAGTGGAATGAAGCTCGGCAAGATACTATGCAAGAGACTATGATATGAGTTTTTTTTTAATGTAATATTTATTGTAATTACAAAATCGTTACAGAGCAACAAGTTACAATTACAAAATCATTACAGAGTTACAATTACAAACAAGAGAGGAAAACCTTACATTATACATATATACATCTATACGTATACATTAATTTGTACACAATTACTGAGCTACCTACTGTATATCACAAAACTACTGTACACACTGATTAACACAGTCACTAACATAGTCGTCAATCAGCGTTAAACGTTAATCAGCTACTCGAAACAATGCTATCGTGATAAAAATACTGCAGAGTTACATGTCTAATAATGGCTGCCACGTTTGCCTATGGAAGTCAAGTCGGTTATTGACAAAGGCAATGTGCTTTTCAATGCGTTCTATGTATTTTAATTTACGGCTGTTAGGTGGCATAGTAAAGGTGTTGTTTTTCTTTGACGGTTATGATATGTGATTTGCTTACCAGTAATGATGACGTGATTTAGTAGCTAGTGTCCAAAACGGAGACTTAGAGGTGTATTCAAGTATAATAGCTATGATATGAGTCGCACAGGACCCTTTTGTCACCACAGTTGAGAAAAGATATTGGAGATAAACAGGCCGCACATTGGGGAACGACGGGGGAAACGTGTCCCGTCATGCGTTTGTTCGGAATCTAAAGAGATTATGAATCCCGGCATGGCCATAGCATACCACGGCCACCTGGGGGAGAGGTGTTCTACAACAGCAACACAATTTGGGAGAAGCCAAGTAACAATCTGTTGTGGGCCCCCTGTGTTCCCTAATTATGGAACGAAGAGGTACAGTGATGATGGTGATGATGATAATGATTATGGTGATGATACATAATAACTGCGAGGACCTTCTTTACATTTATTTCTTCATTCCGCAGTTCAAATACGTGAATTTCATGTATTCATAATTACATAATTATTATTATTATGATGATGATGAAATGAAGCAAACAAAACTAAAAAATTACCAACACAAAAAAGAAAACCAAGCCTCTTACTCACAGAAAAACCAGTCTAACCAGACCTTCAAAAGTGTGCGACGTGATTGTTCCCAGCTTGTTTTCAGATAGCTCCCTGTAATTAAAGAAAATTGTCAGGCACATCAATCATGCCTCTTCAATCGTATTAACCTTTTATTGCAGAACTCTAGAAACTTCTTACAAGTAGATGACACTTCTGATATCTTTAAAGGCGTAGTCCTCGATCTGAGATATTTTATTGGACGAGAAGTCCCTAAAAGTCATCAAAATGTTTATGTTAAATGCAACGTCTTAGTGTGACAACTTTTTGTTGACTAAGCCTTGATGGTTCTATATAGCAACCACGTAAGAGCCAGCGTGATTATAGTTTGCAAATAGACCATAAATATAACTTTTAAGCCTAAGCCCTAACTAATATTGAAAAACATAAGGCAAAATCTAATATGGCGGACTTTTAAGTCCGTCATGACTTTTACGTCATGACTTTTTTAAAAAAAGTCATGACGTAATTCCTATGGAAGGTGACATCATTATTGACGTTTTTAATCCTTTAAAGAGATTAGGTTTGGATACTCTGCACCGTCCAAGTCATGCTGTCATAGGTTTAAGAGAGAGAGAGAGAGAGAGAGAGAGAGAGAGAGCGTCGAATTGACTCCAAAAAAGGTTACGAAGTCTGTTATAGCTTAGATATGCCAACATATCAGTGACGTGGTGAAATAACCAGCATCTCGTTTGATCGGTGGAACCGGAAATTTATTTTCATCTGACAAATCGCAATTTTTCAAGATCGATTAAGTTAGTTGCGTGGAATTAGCCTGTACTCACAGTATTTTAAGTGTTGTTAATCTATCTAGTAATCCTCTCTGAATGATAGTCACATTGTTCTTTTCGAATAATCTACGAGGTAATGATTTTTAAGTCTAGTATATTGGCCTTTTGGAAATTGTCTCTCAGGCTGTAGCCAACTACTTAAACTCAACTAGCCATAGTCCCATGCACTCCTGATGAGATATATGGAAGGACAAAAACACCTTCTCAGCTTTTTTGTTGCGTGGAATTAGCCTGCACTCACACTATTTTAAGTGTTGTTAATCCATCTAGTAATCCTCTCTGAATGATAGTCACATTGTTCTTTTCGAATAATCTACGAGGTAATGATTTTTAAGTCTAGTATATTGGCCTTTTGGAAATTGTCTCTCAGGCTGTAGCCAACTACTTAAACTCAACTAGCCATAGTCCCATGCACTCCTGATGAGATATATGGAAGGACAAAAACACCTTCTCAGCTTTTTTGTCAAACACTTAGTGACTTTGGCTTAGCTAGATAACTGTGTTATTTATATACTTTGCAGAGAAAGTATTTCCCCACAAGAGAATTATAGAAAGAAGAGAAACAGTTTTAAAATCTAGGATAACTCAGAATACTGTGTAACGGATTTCGAACAACAAGGGGTAAAAAAGTATCTTGAAATAAAATTGACTAGCAAATGATATATAGTGATCGTTTGACTTTCAACTGTTAATGCCTTGTCCAGACTATTGCTGAATATTTCACAGTATTGACAGGTATTGAAATTATTACGATTTCTAAATGCAATAATTTTACTTACAGGGATGTCAAATGAGTAAAGTATCGAAAGGCGTTTTTATGAATAACTGAAATTTTATTTCCTTTTATCCACCTGCAACAAATTAAATAGAATTTTATAGAATAAATGCACCATTCCCTTTATTATTTCCTTTGATTTGAATATTAAGTCGAGGCTCTCGTAAGCGACCACCTCGGGAATTCAGAAAGCGGTGGCCACTATATCTGGTCGCTTACTAGGATAGGCTCTCGTAAACGACCACGTGATGAAACAACTTTCAACTTTATTTCATACTGTTTACAGCATTGACATTAACAATTATTTATAACACATTTACAACCCTTTACTACACAGAAGCGTAAAAGAAAATCACAATCTAAAGAAGTATGTGCACAGAGGCCAAAGGAGCGACAGCTTTCGAGTTGGCTTCTGTCATGTTAACTGTAGAATTGGAGCCCAAGATTTCTAAATATGGTTAACTAAATGGGTGTTTAAGCTAAGTTACACACTAAGTTTACATTATGTAGATATAAGTATATAATTATTAGGACTAGCACATGTAAAGAAAGGAAACACACACACAGCCTCACACAAGCACACACACACACACATAACATAACATATATATGTTGAAAGAACACTCAGGTGTATATTACTGTATCAGTTCATGAATATTTACATCATCAGCTACATCTGACCATTTAAAGGTGGTCGCTTACGAGAGCTTTTAGCAGAAGCTTGGCATATGTTGTTGGTTACCAATAGTATTGTAGTAACAATATAAATAATTGTAATTACCTATCACAGACGAGGTTTGCGTATGTACAAGTCAACAAACCATTAGCGCTTATGTTATGTATCACTTTAAACTTGTAACCCCAGGCTTGAGGAATTATGATAAATATCAAAGGGAAAAAAGTCTAAAAGGTATAAAGCAAGGAATCTAAAAGCTACAAAATTTCAAAAGGTAACTGCTTCGTTCAGTTAGCATATCTTACAATTGTATTCTTAAGCTTGAGAGTCCTTTGAACGTGTCCTGGTTGATTTCAGAAATCTTGTTGTCTCTTATGTCTCTACAACCAACGTGTTAAATAAATGAAAAAATTCAGAAGACACTGAACTGTACAGAAGCGGCAACAAATTTAACATCTGGTTGGAAACCCATGAAAAAAAGTTATAGGTGCGCTCTTCGGACGGTTTGAAGAAATCCATAAATGGTATCATAATCTCCATTCCCTGTCTTACAGTTGTTTTACGATCAACTACTTTAATAAAAAGCAACTCTTTATTTTATAACTCACAAAGATTGAAGTTGTGTAAGATCGTTAAAGGCTCCATCCTCGATAGTTTCAATTTGATTTGCTTTTAAGTCCCTGTATGTGTTACAAAGCAAATTATGACACTCAGACGTCCTTAAAAGTGCAGATTGACAGAGTGGGAAGCGAAAAAAAATTGAAAAAGCCACCTCACTTAGATTTGCCACTAGCATTGTTTCGATTGGGACTTGGCGTGCGTTTCTCAAAAGCTCCGAAACGTTTCGGGTCAATTTCGGGAACGATAATTTGCACTGTATCTTGTAAACAAAGAAGTTTCTAAGCAAGAAACTTAGCCGTAAGTTAAACATTTCTTACCTTAAAAACAAGCTAATATGATAGCTTTATAGAATGAGTGGTTCATATTTTTACGAATGCCTTCTCGGAGCTTTCGAGACACGCGCCTTTGGAGACCAGTGCTGCAGAGATCAAGATAGTCGTTCGAAAACCACTGGAAGAGGGATCGTTATGCAACGTATCTTCTAACCTTCCTCACATTTCTGCGCAGTTCGTGGCGAAAAATTATCTTGGAGTTCAGCGATAACACGTCAAATTAACTGAGTCTAAGATGTTTTCTAACTAACAACCGGAGTGTCCAATGGAACTCCGAAATAACGCGCCCCTTTATAACGAAGTCCCCATCAAAGCGAATGGTATTCTTCACTCCCGCCAAACTTACAGTGAATCTGATGTATGGAACAATACCCCGATACAACGAACCCCGGTATAATGTAAACTCTAATACAAAGAACACAGCCCAGAAGCCCCAACTTAAAATCATAACAAATAAATGTCATGGCGCGACCTGAAGTTGTATATACATAACCGATCAACAGAGATGCATCTCAGACCTTAAATCAACAGTACTTGCAACAACAGTACTTGGATAGAAAATTGCAATCACATGCTTATAGCAGAACTTACAGAAAGTTGAGGTTTGTTATTCCCTGCAACGTCTTCCGCTTTATCTCCGTCAGTCGGTTATAGGATAAATCTCTTAATTTAAATATGAATATAGTGGTTAAAAATGCCTTGATATAGGGGGGGGGGGGGGGGGCGGTGATCGAGTCTGCCACCAGTTTTAATTAACTGGAAAACCTCTAAGATATCTGGAGATTTCATTGTCAAATAACCTGCCATTTGCAAATCTTAATTCACTTTATTGTGAATACCGCGAGTAAATGTTAAGAACCTCTGTCAAGAAAATCATCGTGTCATTCAGTTAACGTGGTAGAAAAGTGGGCTAAATTTTGTGAACTCGCAGCTGCCTTTTACCTAATAAATAAAAGACCCTAAGGCTTTATATAAAGCTATCCCACTGTGGCGAGGTTTATATCTGGCACAGTTTTCCCCCAGCAGCGCAAATTTACGTAAGCTATCTTGAGAAACTTTGTTGCCTTGAATATGAGTTTGCTACATAGCCAGCGATGGCATTATCGGATGATCGAATGACAAGACTCCAAATCACCTTTGTTCCACGAGGTTAAAATCTACTTACAGTGACCCAAGCAAATACAGGCCCTGAAAAGCAGTGTCTTCGATGGCATATATTTTGCTTTTCCTTAACCGCCTAAGAAAAATCAAAACTAGATAATGTACCACGCTCATAAACACTAGTAATCGAAATAACAACCTTGATTTTTAAACTGCGACTGAAAAATCAGCCAATCTAATGGTGGAATGAGATGAGCGGTTGCTTGGTTTCAGAGATGAATATAGGACTTTTTCATAGGAAGATTCCAAATGGCAACTTGTGCACAGCTGACACAGCAAGTCAAAGTATTATAAAATGCTATCGTTTAATGCCTCCGGCTATCATTGTCTGTATAATTTGATATAGAAAATGGAAAAATTATTTGAAAACAATTTTGCGTGCCAGGTTTGTCTTTGAAGAGGAGATTTTTTAAAAACAATGCCAACATCACGATGATCATCAAGGCAAGGGTTGATAGAAGCTTTTCAGTCGTCTTGTTTCTTCAAAAGCCAAAGTGATCGATCACGTTTCTTAAGTATAAAATACATTGATAAGCTTTCCGGGTGGTTGTATTGCGGTCTGAAAATTGTGAGATTTCGCCAATAAAGACCCAAGTCTTTCATTACAATTAAATACTGAATTTCTGAGGCGATGATGGTGTCTTCGGAACAGATATTCACAGAAGCGATCCGTTGGGTGGCCCTGTGAAAGACTGCTACAGGATTAGAATGAGTTTAACATCGCCGCTTTCGCCCCTACGTTACAAATGCTTACACTGTTCCTAGTACTCCCGCCGGGTAATGGAGTCCAGCAAATGTCCCTTTGCTGATCTCATGAATTTTGTTGTCATCAATGTCCCTGCATAGAAAAGACGCCAAAACAGCGCCAGCATGACACTTTGATCTTCCCAAAAAAACTCCTCACTTTTAACACGCGGTGACAATTGGATTTTATCAGTGAGCTCTATGAACGTAACATGTGTTGAAATGGTCTGTTCAGGGGGATTGGCGTACGGACAAACAACAAAACTGAAAACTAATTTTCTTCTCCCAAGATTGTCTTTTTAATGTAACCTGATAACCTTACAGTACAGAGGCTAGCTTTGAATCACACAAGAACTATCGCTCCCATCCTTTTATTTTGACCACGCGAGAACTGTCAATCTTATGTCAGTTACCCGTCAAACTCAAGTATATTCTTACTTGATAACTTGCGCACAAGATCTATTGCGAAAATACGCATGCTTCTGAAGATGGTTAGCATAAAAACCTTCGCGAAATTGCGTAGTTACAAAATCTACTTTACGCTAAATTTTCAACATCGTTCTCAAGGTATCAAAAAAAAGGAACAAGAGCAATTTAAAAATTACAAAGAACAATTCTATAGATTTAAATTTAACACACTCTACTTAAATACAAGTGAAATCGCAAGTTGAATATTATTACATAACAGTAAGCTACACGTAAGTTAATTTAGAACAAAGCTTCTTTCCAAATTTAAGGTCCGCCTTTTTCAATAAATTAATAATGGACGTGATTTCAATCTTGGAGAGCAAAATTAACATGCACAACAGAACTTGACATAGCACCACTGGCAATAGACTATTTGCCTTGTTTAACACTTGTGAATTACAGTTTGCCTTTTAAAACAAACCGACTAAAAAGCAATAAATACAAGGAATATTAAATGGTACGAATTCAGCAGAAAACACGAAGAGATTGCGCTTAAAATGCTAACAGTAAGATAGAAAAGTTATTTCCAGGAAAACGATCACGAATGTCAAACCCTAAGGTCAAAACCAAAACAAGCAAATTGATGTACTGCATGTACAAAAACAATTGAACATTTCATCAAATAAGCATTTTTTACAATTTCCTAGCAACGTGTAAGCAAACATCGCAAAAACATCCGTTTCGTGCCAAAATCGTACCAAGGAATAAACATCAAAAACACAACCAAAAACGAACTGTTGAAAACGTTGCGATCACTAAAAACCTACAATATCTTACTTAAAACTTACACAATCATTATTCTAAAGAATCACGTATTACACAAATATTCTTGAAACCACAAGGCATACAATAACATCAGCTGGTGTAACACCTTGTTAGCAGTCAAAAACATGAATATAAAATATGAGTCTTTGGACTGATTCACTACGCAAAGTTTAGTCTTAAAAATTGCGTATTTTTATTGTTTAACACATGTGCTTTTGAAAATCTTGCTCACTGGCCGGAAGTAAGCTGAACTTTTACTGGACTTTCCGATAGTTTCTAAAACCAACCGAAGATAATCGCAGCATCTTGGAAATTTTTAACGTGGTAGAAAGGCCACCGAGAACAAATTATCCTTTCTTTTACCATCGAGGATTTATTAAACGTGCAAATACTGTTGTCAGGGGATTGTTATTATACGTCACATTTTAAATACCCTACAACCTACTTTGTCTTTTCTTCGAATAATAAACGGATAGTTTATTTACCCTCGCAACTGGCTCAATAGAATTATAGATAACAAAGCTATCGAAATTGTGTTGGATCACGACGAGATAAAACAAGTGCCAGCGTACAAAGTACAAATACCTCGGCCAAGTTTGAGCGAAAAGCAGCCTGGAGAGGGAAATTGAAGTGCCTATAAGATCCGGTTGGGTATGATTTAACAAGTTCAGAGAATCGAAATATTGAGGAATCAGGAATACCCAACTCGATTAAAAGTAGTATGAATGTGGATTGCAAGCGTCGGATGATGGGCTACATTCAATGATGGATGGATGTGACCTCTACTTAACCCTTCAATAGAAGCATCGGACTGTCTTCTTGACTCTTTGACACATGAAGTCAAGGGAACAACTAAGTACATTCAGTCTGTCAATCTTTGTTTAATTAAAAAGACAACAATGGAAGTACTTACAATGATCTTAAACTGCGGAGATGGGTGAATGCTTCATTTTCTATTATCTCGATTTCATTTACCCTCAGTTTCCTGAATGCAATTAATTGATAAAATATTGACTTTCAGGATATCTCAAGCCTCATTGTTTTTCACAAGAAAGAATTTCGCAAACATTTATGTGTCCTTCATATAATTAAAATAAAACAATTAAAATGATATCAAAAAGTGTAAGCAGTTTTTATACTGACAAAGTTTGCAGCCTTTGAAGTCCTTTAAATACTCCTTTCTTGATCGCCTTCAAATGGTTGTATTCCAGAGATCTTTTTATTAAAAAAAAAAATACACAACTCAGTTTTGAGACGAAGAAATGCTATACTCCTTGCAGGTGGATGATCTTTGGAGATGGGTGAATGCTTCATTTTCTATTATCTCGATTTCATTTACCCTCAGCTTTCTGAATGTAATTAATTGATAAAATATTGACTTTCAGGATATCTCAAGTCTCATTGTTTTTCACAAGAAAGAATTTCGTAAACATTTATGTGTCCTTCATATAATTAAAATAAAACAATTAAAATGGCATCAAAAAGTGTAAGCAGTTTTTATACTGACAAAGTTTGCAGCCTTTGAAGTCCTTTAAATACTCCTTTCTTGATCGCCTTCAAATGGTTGTATTCCAGAGACCTTTTTATTGAAAAAAAAAAAAACTCAACTCAGTTTTGAGACGAAGAAATGCCATACTCCTTGCAGGTGGATGATCTTTAATAGCAACCGGTTCCCCTAGCCGAGACCAAGATTCGAACCAACAACCTTTCAGTGCACTGTCCATTGAAGTCCCCCCTCCCCCCTCGCTGCTCCACAAAGCCCTGCCTAAACACAACTGCACTACACGCTGACTGCACAAAGGGAGTATACTTAAACTAATCAGCAACTTGAACTCTTAACTTTGCCTTTTCCGTTCCTGCAGTCGTTCTGCCCAGACTGTGGGCAGCGAAGTGGAGAGGTAGTTAGCTTGCAGGGGATTTTGTGAGGAGACAGGCTTCTTTATACCTTTCCTTGCTTATGATATTTTTTCTCACGCACAATGTTTTTCTTCGCTCCCCACAATTTGAGCCTGGATCAGCCTGGAGTTGTCTCAAGTTCCTTGCTACATAGCAAAAAGCAAACTCCCTTTAAGTTACCTTCAATTACAAATATGAGTTCTGAGAATTTTAAAACAAGTAAGAAGAAAAGAGAGAAAGGAGAAAGCAGACCAGAAGACCAACTTGTTGCTTACAACTGTTGAAGAATGCCAAGATCTATAAAGGATTCTGTCTGGATGCTTTGAATCTGGTTGCTTCCGAGATTCCTGTGTTTGATTTCACATATTTTCTAGTCAGTTTTACGGTTGGAGTCTTCTAGCTCACATATGATTTAAGTGTCAGGTAAAACAATGTTACTTGATCCCAAACGGAAGGCTACTTTAATACCCGTGTAGTAGCTAGGCCCATAGCCAGACCAAAATTTTCACCAAGGCAGTCAAAGGGCAAAATAGAAAAGACAAAAATAAAGATACTGGTCAGGAGAGTTTATATTTTACCCTATCTTTCAACGCAGTTGTCTAGTTTGTACCCTCACATAATTCGAGCCTAGTAGACCGTTATCTCGTACTAGGTCCTGCAGTTTGAGATGACTCGCAGACACCAGACAGCTGACCAAAGATGAGATGATCGGAGACGCCATTTTGGTTTCTTCAAACAAACCAAAATGGAGTCTGCGAACGAATATAAAAAACATTCATCAAGTACAAACGGTGAAAATAATAATAGTAACGAGGCTTCACCCTGACATTGGCTGCATGTACGCTACGCCGTCACTAGAGGATTTAGCCGCAACACAACTGAGATAAGTTAAAGGAAGATTAGGCTAGGCTAAATGCCTAGGTCGCGTTATTTTCCTGTACGGCAAAAGAGTAAACTCAAATTTTTAACTAGGCAATTGCCTCGGTTGCCTCTCTGCTGGCCACGGACCTGTGCAGTAAATATTTTGTTTTAAAATTAGACCTCTAGACTGAGTTTGTTATGAGCAAATAGTCAACAAAGTAGAGGTGAGTTGATCGCTCTACATAAACGCGGTCCAGCGCCAGTGGTCCATTTCAGTCCATTGTTTTAGTACATATAAATGATTTCATCAATCAGGGAGACAACGATATTTAGGTTGAATTAAAAAAATTCAAACTAAATTCTTAGTTTCCAAGGACATAACGCACGCAATGATTGTCGTCTCTCTTGCGCCAATGAGATTCAAATATTCGCAATAGACCACTGTGAAGGTCTTTAAATAGCGAATAGGCAATGACGATTGAGCCAATGAGATTCGTGTATTCGCAATAGACCAAAGTGAATGCCTTTTAATAGCAAATAGGGAATGACGATTGAGCCGATAAATAACTTTAATTTCTGTGCAAAATATCATCTTTAACTCGTTTTCGTCTGGACTCGCAGCCCAGACCAGCAGTGGTCAGAGCGACACTAAAATCTGTCTCTGACTTCAGTTCTGCATTCATGCATCACCCCCCCTAGCATGCTAGAACTTAATGATGCAATGTATTACTATACGTGAGTGATGGCACGTAGGTTATTTAAAGAGACTGCGTGCCCACGTTATTGGTGGCCAATGAAAAATTGTAACACATCATCATAGATCGCCACTTACAATAGCTTCAGGTTTTTCATCCCTTGAAATGTCATATTGCTGACTCGAGGGATGCGATTGTAGGCTATTGATCTTGGAACAAAATGTAAAGAACAAAAAAATTGAGTTTGCTCATTGAGCACTGATCTGGGCTCCATTAATCCACATAAATTCAACGAAGACTTGTCATTCAGCTGATTACTATTTACATATTACCTGCATTACATTAAACGTTTTCATAAAGGGTATATATCATTGCTGTTCTACGTGCCAATTAAGTTTACATACCAGATCAAATACTGTCCTTGTGTTGTTTCTTGACCGTCTGAAAGCCTTTCAACCGCATTTCAGCCAGCTTTTAGGTTTCCAAATCAGTTAACCTTCAATCAGTGCACTCAACAAGCGTCTTCGTATTACGTCAAAGTAGAATATCAAAATGGCTCTTCCCGAGCCTTCTCAAAAGAACAAATTCTTCCATTCATGTTTCCTGTCATTTTTTTCTAGTTAAAACAATCCTTTTGCAAAAGGTAAATTAAATTTGCCAACACAGAATTCCATTTTTAGTCGCATCAGCAAACTCAAACATTGCACCGTTTAAGATTATTGTGTAATCGAAACCAGAAATCGACTGTTCTCACGATATGCTCCTGACAAAAAACCTATTCTAAGAACCGGCCGAAGATCTCACGAACACCAGCGAATCTCCAGGAATGTGCCCAGGAATGCACTCAACTCTGCTACAATATTTGGTAGTTGCTATTCCAACTATGAGATTAAAAGCAAGGTCATCAGTCTTGTGTTCACCAATAGCGGCTACCTCCCACATGTTTGCCACAAACAACCCACAATCCCTTGATTCGCCCTGACGAACGGTCAGATATCGAGATCTCAGCCCTTCAGTAAGCTGGCAACTTTACCTTACATCAAAGTAGTTCACCTCACATCGACACAGCTTCACAGTTTCTATCTAGCCTTAACAGTTAGCACTTGCTCCCAGTCCTTCTCGATCGGAGGAAGTGATATGGTATTCGCTGGTTTATAATCAGGAGACGCGCCCGAGCTCTAAAATTAAAATCGCTGCTGGTTCTGCAGCAACTTGTACCACTTGCAGCGAACAAAATTCTAAATAATGGCATTACGGAGGGATTTACTACCAGTGGCGTAGCTACTTTTTTTTCAGTGGTACGCGTTATGTAAAATCTTTACGCGAAGACATAGCTTGCTTGGCGGTGGAATTTTTGGACATTTTTAACCAGGCATCGTTCAACGGACAAGAAGAATCACGCAGGGTAGCAACAAGAAGTTTTACAGACTGCTAGGAGACAAAAGAAAGGATTGAGAACCTCAATCAAAGAGCACACAACGATGTAAAAGTGAGTACAAGTATTTATTGACACTGATCCAATGTGTACACATTGTTACATAAATCACACATTTTAATGAAATTAATTACCTTCTGACTTGATCAATTCATTATATAGATATATGTAATTTTAGCTAGCTTTCTCGATATGTATTAGTTTGTTCTTGGCTTTTCAGCTAGCTTTTTTCATAGTTTCTTTTTTAGTTCTGTCAAACACTTGATATCATGAGCCCCTGGCTCGCGAGATTGAGCAACCACTTCCTGTGTTCCTGACATTAAAAAAATTATCCTTATCCTTATCCGCCAATAAGCGCCAGCCAGAATTTAGTGATTTGCCGCGGGTGAAGTAAGTCGCTGGTTTCGCAGCTAATCGCCTTGAGCGACCCTCATTGCAGAGAAGAAACAACAAGCGGCTTGGAGCAAGACACAAATATATTCAAGCAGAGTCGTGAGCTGATGTGTTTGTAAAAGATGTCTGTGAACCTGCGTCTTGAAGGCCCGAAGAGTCAACTCAAGATCTTTAAGAGCAACGGAAAAAAGAGTAACAATACAGGTCGTCCTAGAAAGAGTATCATCGCTTTCAATTTTTGGGAACAACTAACGATGGCAACGAATCAGAGCATGGAGGACGCCAGGTTGTCGTTCCATTTGTGAAGGACTCGCGGTTTCGCTGTACAGCGGTAAGCAATGGATTTAAAACACTTGCGCTCTACTTCAACGTGACGGCGTTAAATGACACGCTTCGTTCACGCGGCCACTCAACGTTCATTAGCTGGGAAGGATTTCAAGATGTCTGCAAAGGCAGACTAGATGTGCTGGTACATTTTGATTATACCGTTTTAAATAAATCTACAACGTATAATTTAGGCACGCCATTTGTCCCTTGCATGAAGGATCGCCAGTCGAACAAATTTCGAGGTTTTAAGGTTAAAACAAGTATTTGTATGAATGTTTTTGCTTTGGACTAGGTTGAAAAGCTTGAAAGGGAAGTTGTTACAAGATCTCCGTGTGTTGGTATTTTTGAATGGAGAGGAAGCAATACCACAAAGAACTATCGGGCACAGTTTGATTTGAGGTCCATTGTAAAAGACGTTATGTCTTATAATGACACTGAAGGTTTCTTTAATTCAAAACTCATTCATATTGCGCAAGATTTTATTGCACACACTCTTCGTCTGGACTTCATCTCCGTGCATATCCGCGCGGAAAAGATTTTGCAGTCAGGAGGCAATTTCTCACTTATCCAATATTGTATATCAAAATTGAGGGCACAAGTTCAGTCAATCGTACATGCGAGCACGGTACCTATCCCTGTTTTCGTGGCCGCCGATTTCAACAAGTTCGCTTCTTCGTCAACACTTATAAAACAGCCACGCGAAAATGCTGAGTCACTCATGGAAATATTACATCCTTTAAAGGCGATCACTTTTCAACCCGCAGAATATAAGCTTGTTGATCGAGGTGCTGTGGCCATCGTGGAAATGAACATTTAAGCTTCTGGAAAACACTTAGTTGTACTTGGGCAGGGATCCTTTCAATTATGGGTGGTAAATCAGTTTCTTAAAAGGAACAGCAATGATCAATCCAGACTGGAAGGCCTCACTTGCCGGGAAATGCAATCTGCGGACATATGAATTTTCTTTGTCATTTCTGAAGTGAAGCGATAGCTTTCCCACACTGTTGTTATTTTAATTCAACACATGAATTTGAAACTTTTCTCTCAGCATCAACAAACCTTGATTTTAGCAAGCCGACTTACATTATTCTTAAATTGTCAAGATCTGCGAAGGCGCCATCTTGAATAGCTTCTATCCTGTTCCATGTGATGTCCCTGAAATTACGCGAGCATAAACTAGTTTTTAAGGTTTAGAGGTTTTTCCACGTGATAACATGGTTTCGATAAAATAATAGGCATTAATAACTTCGTTTCTGAAGGATGAAGCCCCTTTTCCCATTGATTTGATGTTACTCAAACACTTTGTCCAACATGTACCGTATTTACTCGATTAAACGCCGCGGCGTTTATTAAATTTTTAGCGTTTCTGATGCGGCGTTTCTTCAAGGGCGGCGTTTATTTCAAAAACATATTTCTAAAATCACTGACAACAATTACGGTAAATCATATGTAAATATTATGTAAAACAAAAACATGCTTAAAGTTCCAATGTCTGAGATAGAATCGTAATTGCAGATTACCACGTTGTACTGTACTTGTTATTTTTTAAAATTATAATCCTTGAATAAACGCAGCATTCTTCTGATTGGTGCGGCGTTTATTCAAGGGCGGCGTTTATTAGTAATTTTGCTTCCATCTGTGGCGTTTAATCGAGGGCGGCGTTTATTTGAGCGCGTTTATTCGAGGGCGAGTAAATACGGGAAATCATCCTTTTTCTGAGGTGCTTCTCAAGTCGCTAGGTGGCTCGCCTTGTTAGACATTTGAACGGCTGATACTTCACTGTCAGAGCACGGTACGACTAGCAATTTCGCACATTTACCACATATTGCATTAACTTTCCGAAAATGCTAGTTTGAATGACAGCGGAGTTACCATAGCAACAGGGCGATGACGTCATGCAATTTTACTTATTTCCAGTTTTCTCGATATCTAGACCTAAATTATGAAAACGACCTTATGTCTCTAGTTGGTCACGTGTAGGTCTTCTCGACTGGAAAGTTTTAAGAACTTTCTATGAGACCGCTTTTGAGAAAATTCAGAGTGAATATTTTCCTTGAAAAAACTAAAGATTCTCCTTTCCTTTTGCTTATTCGTCATCGACGCTTTTTTCCGGACGAACTGAAACAAAGATTTCATCGTATGTTATACCTATGGCATAGGACTACTTTCCAGCAGAGTTTCAGCTAAGTTTCTTCAAGATTTTGCTTGATGTTGCATTGATGATGTGCTAAATATGTCCATTTCACTGCAAGTAGTTAACTTTTTCTTTCGGAAGCTGCAGCTAAAAAAACTAGTCGATGGATGTTTTTCTAAACCTTTTGATCTCAAGTTCAACATGTACAACACCGTTTCCGTAAATTTCAAGTGCATTGAATCATTTAAAGGAAATGGAGGGAAACGTCTAGGGAACTGTTACATTTTTCCAAGAAACTTACTGCCGTTCTGTTATTTGTTGACTGCGGATAACTTTCTAAATTTTCTCTTTTGTCTTTTTTCCATATATTTGCACACCGCTGCCAAAACTTTCGTGAGAATGTTTCATGTTTGCATAATGACATAACATTTTAAAAACATAAAGCTGTATTAACACAGCTGGCCGTAGCGGTGTTATAACAGAATTTCTCCTAAAACTCTAACCGTGTTGTTTGCTATAAAATTTTGACTCTCTGTTTCTATATTTAAGCGAGGGCTCTTTTCTGAAGAGTGACTACAGCTTTATGTTAATTCTCAGAGCATAATTGTAACGTGCGTACCGGCAATTGCTCGAAAATATGCTGAATATAGACAAAGGAGAAATTTCTGAAAGGAATCAGCTGTCAACAAATAAGACGAACTAAAACTTTCGTGGATGAATGTAAAAGTTCCCTATATTTTTTTCTTTTATTTCCATGCCTTATAATGATTCAATGCACTTGAAATTTATTGATAAAGTGTAGGACACCTTGAAGTTTAGATTGAAAGGTTAAGAAAAAAATCCATAGTCTAGTTCTGGAATTAGGGCTCCCGTAACAAAGATGTTACTACTTGCAATAAAATGAGCATATCTTTAACAATACTTGTAGCAACATCAAAGAAAATCAAATAAAAGAAAATGCTTGAAACTCGGAGAAAACGTTTCAATCCGTAAGAAAGGCATTTGTCTTGACGAGTTAACTAAAGGAAAGAGGAATTTTCAATTTTTTTCAAGGAAAATGTTCAACCTGAATTTTCTCGAAAACGCTCTCCTAGAATTTCTCAAAACTTTCTAGTCGGGAAGACCTACATGTGGCCTGATAGGGCCATAAGGTCGTTTCAAAAGTTTAGGTCTAGATGTCGAGAAAATTGGAAATATGTAAAATATATGACGTCATCACCGTGTTGCTAGGTGACCCCGATGTTAATCAAACTAACTTCTTTGAAACGTTTATTAAATCTGTGGAAAATGTGTGAAGTCCGTCGCTAGTCCTACCGTGCTCTGACAGTGAAGCATGAGTCGTAGAAATGTCGGTTGGGTGTTGTGGTCAAACAAAATCAAGGAGAGCCACCTTAAATCATGCTTTACCAAAGTATACTGAGGAACCAATTTAAAACGTGGTTCCTGTTGAAATTACCGGCATTTATGTGTAGTTTTTACGGTTATACTGAATGCCCCACGCTTTCTAATCAAAAAGGAAGAGACGTTATGTGTTACTATTGTGTGATAGTTATGTCTCCAATTTCTGCAGGAGAAAGCAATTAACCAAGATATTACTGGATGCTTCCCCTTGATGACAAGGTTCTCCCCATCACTTGAAAAACTTATACATTTTTCTGCCAAAGAACTAGTTGAAAACGAATGGCTTTTACCCTGTACCAAGTGAGACGCCTAAAAAATAGCTTTAAAATTCTATAGGTCTTAAGGGGTAGTTCTTAGCCTCAAAGGTTAAACGTTACGGCCTATAAAAAACTGATTATTCTGTCCTGTTTAGGTTGGATGAGGCAACAAGGAATATCATTACTGCTTCTCCGTTGTGGGAAACTACTCTAGCATAATTTCTAGCCCCTAAGACTTTGTTGGCGAAGAACCAACCAACACGACAAGATTCATGCGACTCTGAAATCCCTTACCCCTGCCGATGTTTTTTCCATTGAATGGCAAAACATCGGCAGGAGGTCTAATTTTTCCTTACACGTATCCTCTCCACAGAGCCGAGCTCTGCGGCGTGAAAGGCGTTATAAATCGAATATTTGAGATTCCGTTCTGTCAGTGACAGGACAAGTTTGTCAAATCTCTCGACAAAAGACAGGCATTTGCGCTTATATACAATCGCGCTAACTAGACATCCCTAATGAAATAAATGGATCACGTGGCAAGAATACAATAAACTGACTGGATCCAAAGATCATGCGTTATTTACTTACTCACTCAACCTCTTCGTGCCGAGTGGCACATAAGGCCTCGACATAAGGCCTTAATACAATTCTGTTAAGACAGATTCTTTTCTAATTAACCATCTTCTAATTCCATTTCTTCAAATGTCTCGGTGTTGGCTATGGTAACTTGCTGCATTGTTCGAAGGAAAGTGTCTCTTATTTCTGGTATGTCTGGTACGGGTGCGATGGCGCAGTCTCTGCCCACCGATGTGGCCCAACTGATACACTTGACAGTCAGTATTCTTTTATTTCCACTTTTTTCCTTGAGCCCGCTCCGATTAACGTGGACGCTTCCTGCACGCTTCCAAGTATCGTCAATCATTGTTTTTTTTTAATTTCAATGAAGTTCTTTGGTTGTTCAGTTTGTTTGCTGTTTGTTTGCTATAATCACTAAACAACTTTGATTTCGGTATGTCCAGTTATGAAATCGATGATTGAAATGAAACACCCCACTATGATCGGGATGTGTTTACTTACAAGTATTTGAGCGTTGTAATGCCTTGGAACACCTCTTTCCTGATTTCTTTCAGCTGATTCAAGCGAAGGGATCTTCGAAACAGAATAAAAAGCGCTAGCTAGCAATTACTAATACAAGGACATTTAAAATGTATCAAAAACACAAGAAAGGGGAATGAAGTTTTGAAAGAACGAGAAATTCTAGAAAGAAATCGAAAGAGGGCAATAGTAATAATCAAGAAAAAAATGGCCATACATGGGCACTTGACGATATAAACATCACTTACATAAATTCCAAAAATTTGAGTTTCATAAATGTGCCGTTCCTGATATTCTGGATTTTATTACCATCGAAAAATCTGGAATAAAAATGGGAATCATATGCTGTACGTAACTACGTCAATGCAAAGTGGTTAGAGTAGGAGTAGCAAAGTGCCTTATTCGTTTTATCGCTCACAGAAACTGTGGAATACAATGTAAGGGATTTATTCCACTGATTCTGAAAAAGCTGTTATTTAAGTTAGGTTGTAGGTTAGTCGGCCAACGTGCTATGCCCACACTAGCCCCCGTTTCTGTCACTCACAAAAAAGGCGAAATTGATCACGATTCAGGTTTTATTTAATATCTCGACAGGTATTTACAGTAATGTGGTCTACAATATCTCATTTGAAAGGGGATAAAATGGGCTTCTCAGACAAAAATATATCTCATCATAAAAACACAAACTATTTCTGAAAAAAATCTTACTTAACACAAAACAGCATAAATTATTCATATATTTGAGGAAAAAAAGTAAACTCTTCCAAAATGATGATATAAATTGTATTTAGATGTTAAAAAGAGAAATGTTCCATATCATATCAGCAAAACGTCCTGAAAATTTGGCTGAAAAAGAACAAAACTGAAATTAGTTCTGATTTTTTATCTCAACCATTCTAGGATTTGACCTATTAGCATTTCTCCACAGCAACCATATAATCCTCTTAGCGTGGGATTGAATTACGCGTCCCTCTTCGCTCGACCAAAATTGCTCAAAGAAAGGTTTCCTCCAAACTTATCGAGCTGTTCACTCTCAAATATGAATTATAGACAAATTTCATGAAATAGGCAAGAATTCTGAAGCAGGAGGACGACCCGAAGAGCATATCTTCGCATTTCAAGAACATAATTTCAACTGCGTCACTATTGCGCAACCTCGTGTTGGAAAGGTTATTGATCGCTTTCCTTCATTCTTCGCTCTGATTTTCGAGCTGCCAGTCCAAAATACTCTCTTTATCACTTGAAAACCTTCGGGCTCCTCATAGGAATTCTAAATCGTGTCAGGAATGTCTCCTGGATCGATAAATTCTGCTCAAAATCTCTTCGGAGCGGACGTCATTTTCAACACGCAGAGCGTGACTCCAAAAATTCGTCATGTAGGACACATTTAAGTGTCTTACACCAAAATCGCTGAATAATTGGCTAAATCTATTAACTTTCTGTACTCCAAATTTGGAGGAAAACGGAAATAACACAAATTTTTACGGATGTTTTTAGTTTTCGGGTCCCATAGGACCCGACGACCCGTGGCGTGACAGAAATGAAAAAATTAAGGCTGGTTTCCAAGAGGAGAATATCTATTTCAATTAAATAAATAAACAAGAAATCACGATTAAGATAAGTCAAAGACAAATTTACAATATAAAAACCTTGATGGTACTCACTAAGCTAGTAAAGTCAGACAATTTAGAATAAAAACATAAGAAAACCAGAGCTTGCTGCAGAAAAATACAATTTCAATTTCTTACTTCCTTTGGATTTGGGATTCCATATTTGCTCACCACTATAGCTACAACTTCTTTTTATAAATTCTGGCGTTAAATATTTTCAGCATCCCAAATTTTGCAGTGAGTTTAGGTACAACGAAATTGAGTGGAACTGTTGATTTATAACACACTCAACCACGCTGAGGACAATATGCAAATTGTTAAGCCCGGGGAAGGATGAATGAAGTGTAGAAAACAAAACTACAATTTTCCCACTTATTTTGAAAACGCGGGCTGTCTAAATAAAGTAGTGATGGGAACCAATCAGACTGCTGAAAATAATATCCTGTGTTGAGTATATAAGCTACTACATAAAATTTTTAACCTGGAAATTCAAAACCATAGTTTCTATTTTATTTTAGTTTATTTTTACGTACAGGT
>OZ034968.1:72153926-72156426 GCA_964030785.1 Siderastrea siderea | reverse complement strand
GTTTTGCCGGTATTCATCGTTTTAGTGGATTTTTATAGGCTTCACTGCGTCTTATGAAGGGAGTTACAGTGGTTACGCAATGAAGCCTAAAATCCATTAAAACGATCAATACACGGAAAAAAACAAAGGAATACATCAAAGGTAAGTATTTGTTATTCATTGTATAGAACAAAAGTTCAAATTTATCGTTATTTAGCGTTTGCAGACCTCAAAATTTTAATTCTCATACAACGTCTCTTTTAACGGTCGCCTGTAACGCGATACCGGCTCACTGAAAGGTCACATTCCGCCTCACCGAAAGTAAGAAGGTAAATTACATTACACCTCGTAACGTGAGTTTGGGCCGCCTGTGATATAAACAAATATTTTGTTCGCTGCTTTGCTTGAAGTGTGATCAAAGCTGACTGCGCTCAAACTGCCAAGCAGAAATTTAGGAAAAAAATTTCTGTTGTTCTCCAGACTTGCAAAAGGAGAAAATACCCCTTTAACTGTCGGCATTAAGCCAAACTCCAGCCTACAGGCAGTTAAATATTGTAATAAAATTACACCGTAAGAAGCAGAGGAACGATTACAAACAGCTTTCGCTTGCAAATTAAGTATTTTTTGTGCAAGTTCGGTGAGACGTGACCCAAGTCACGCAATACTTTGTCTGCGTGCGAATACACCCGGATCCGAGAACATTGGGAAGTAACGGCGACAACGAAGTCAGGCGATACCCAGAAAGTCAGAAAATGTGAGCCTAAGAAAGGAAGAGTTGCGGTGTATTTTCGTCGGACAAGTTTCTGCTCACTCGCATACACCTGTTCTGCATGCACCGCATGCCTATGTTTAAATATGAGTAGCTTGATGTTACAGTGAAAGCCATTAACCCTATTCAGACCGGGGCGGGGGGGGCTTTTGAGGTCCGCCTCAACTTTGAAGTTGTGTAATTTCGTGACCGTTGACGCTAGTACCACTAAATTTTGTGACTTTTCCTAAAATTTAACTGGGAACATTTTCGCATGAGTGTCTTGTGCCCAACAAACTTGACGTTGCCATGGCAATCGCTTTCTGACAACCCTGTTTTTAAAAAGTCACGATTCTCGCTTTAATCACTGCTATTTTAATGTTTTCTGATCGAATTTGTATTTTTACATTAATTGTAGCAACAATTTATCATTCAGGAATAACCGCTCACTAAAAAAAGAAATTTAGTGCTAATTTGAGAAAAACGTGAAATTTAAAACGTGAAAATTCAAGATGGCAGACTTAACTGGTAGAAAAAGTGATTTCTCGCTATAAATTCACTATTCGCCATAAATTTCAAGTGTATGACATTGTTAACTAATTAAATAAACGTTTTACAATCAACTGGCTTCATTTTCTTGTTTATTAACTGAAGCAGATGAATTTAAAGAAATCCAAGATGGCAGATCCAAGATGGCGGATCCCAAAATGACCATTTTATCTCGAATATGAACTTTATTTGCAAAATTTCATGTGTTCCAAAATATACATTCAGAAAACATATTATAGATGCCCCTAATACCCAAAAAAGGATGTTTACTCCTTCAGGCACAGTATTCAGTAAATTTATTGCTCTACAGCTTCTAAGTGAAACATTGAGAAACAAATGATGTCATAATGACGTCATACCACGTCACAGTGATATCACAGTATCTGTAGTGGTTAGAATTAGCGCGCACACTATCCTGTGCAAACTTGGTGGCCATAGCATAAGCGGTTTTAAAGTTACATAGCCCCCCCGTCCCAGAAGGTCGAAAAAAGCCCGGTCTGAATAAGGTTAAACCACGAACGCCTAAAATTATTTCTGGAATGTTTATTGTTCTGCGACCAATAAGATTCGAGACGTAACCGTAACAAACCGCAAGAGTAATTAGCTGAAAGGTTTCGATCACGAAACGAGTCGATGGCTTTTGCGTCCACGATAAATTCTCAGTTTCACCGCCGATTGACAAACACTCTGAAATTCTTATTTTTTTTTCTATTGCAGAGTTTATGCATAAGCAAGAATAACTATAAACGATATTTTACTGAAAAGAGATAAATAATCGAACAGACACGGATAGACAGCGCGTCTGGGAGCAGAATAATTGTATTCAGTTTTTGATTTTTTAAAAAAACGGCCTCTACGGTGTTGTCAGTTAGAATCAGATATTAAGAACATGCCAAGAACGTACCCAACCTGAGACTAAGAGAGACAAGAGATAAAGCATTTTTCAATTCAGTTCCAGTGAACCGGTTTTTGCATCGAGCTATTAGCACGTAGTAACAGCATGAAATGTATCGAGTTACATTTTTAAAGCTGCTATGTATATAACAGCTTTAAACTGAAGTTTAAATACATAACAAAACCAGAGCTTCCTGCAGAAAGATGCAAGTTCAATTTCTTACTTCCTTTGGAATTGGGATTCCATATTTGTTCACCCCTACAGCTACAACATCTTTTTATAAATTCTGGCTTTAAATATTTTCAGGATCCCAAATTTTGCAGTGAGTT